>JBCFYV010001432.1:58113-81972 GCA_039000515.1 Timema cristinae | reverse complement strand
CTTAATTATTTATAGTATATCAGCATTATTGGTATAGTGACTAGCAAAGAACTAAAGTTAAATAAAGTGAAGGAATTAGATGAATTAATTGGATCTTAGTAGGGTTTTGCAAGTACTCAGAGTTATTGTTTCAAGCCAAGCTCAACATTAAAGCTTTAGATTGAAAGTGAAAGTTTTGTAGGCTTGGCATTTTCGAGCTTCCTCCTGATGTACACACAAATCAATTTTTTAAACGCATTGGTAAGTATAGGCCATTTAATGTAGATTGCATCAGCAGTTTCCCTTGTGGTAGCCTAACAAATTGTTAAACTTAATGTCAAATTTCACATTAATGACTATTTAGCGTTCTAAAACTACTTTAGACCAATTAGCTAATTTAATATTCTTGTTCATTTTTAATTATACTCAATTGAAGCTGTATTGTCATGACAAGGCAATAAATATAAAAATAGCTAAATAGATCACTAAATACTTAAATAATCATTATTTATACAATTCAGCATCCGATGTTTGTGGGTTCAAACCCAGCCAAGATTTCTTAAGCGATAAAAATGTGTCGTAAAACTTCCTTTGAAGAGAAAGTAAAGCTGTTGATCCCATGTTGATTGTAGCATGTAAAATAACCCTGGGAAACACCCCAAATAAATAAAAACTAAATAAAATACACAGTCTTTTTCTAAAATTATAGTTTCAGTAAAAATTAATTTAACATTGAGAAAACTTAACGATTGTTTTCTAATTTAAGTTAGGTATTTAAAACTGGTTCATCTACAAAACTAGCATTAGTAACTTTTTAGAGAATTATTTAGGTAAACCTGTATAAAATCACCATTGATAAAGATTGCAATAAATATTTTAACAAACTTATCACATTTAAATTAAAAAAAGTACTTAATATTTAATATTGTCTACTAAAAATATTATTTTAACCGTGTTATTTTTCATTTTAAACTATAGACTAGAGATGGGACACTTAAATCTTCGAATCCACCAAATCCTGAAAAGTATTCGAGATTCAAGGATTCGGTGTGTTATTGGATTCGATGGTCAAATCTTTCACCTCATAAACAAAGCATAATATTTTGATTTTTGAATTAAAAAATTACTAAGTTAGGCCTACTTGAAAAGCTCAACTTAATCCGTAATCTTATTTTGTCAGACAAAAGTCATAAACATGAATAAAATATTTTTTTCTAAAAAATTATAATTGTTAGCTGTAGAAAATTTAACGTGCCTAATACCCTACCCTTCCAACCATATGGGAAACTTGGACTCAACCGTTTCAGTGCATGCTTACTTCTGAAACTTTCACCTCACAAACAATCTTATAAATAATGAACACATTAAAACTCTTCAAAAACTGAAAATCAAAACTATAATTACAAATAAGCTCAAAATAAATAAAACAAATTACAGCTTTCTTTTTTTAAAGAGGAATAATACATTACACACAATAGTCATAGTGTGTATGTTTCCTCACCAGCAGCCAGAGTGATGATTAAATAAACATGACTGTTCATTCTTACTACCCAACTGGTTTTAATTATCTACAACTATGCAAAGAACCCCAATTTATTTCATACAATCGTTAAGTTAGACATTTTGTTGGGTTTCATGAAAAATAAATTCTGTCAACAGATAAAACTGTTTATTTACACCTACCGGCCTACATATTGTATACCAATTATTTGTTTAAAATATATTCAGGTAATCTGATCACTTAATAAGTGCTATAGAGTTTTAAGAATCAAATAACAACTTGCTAATTCATAATATGTTCTTAAATTGATTTTAACTAAGTTTATTATTTTTTTCAAATAATTTATTGAAGTAATTGTAAAAATATTCAAACACAGGCTTGCCTAATAAAGTAGGAATGAACATATTGCAAGAGTTGAAAATATGTTCTTGTTTTAAATAGAATGTATTCTCAGAAATCAATATATCGCAAGAATCAAATATATTTCTTGTTTTCTATGCGACAATCGATATAAAAGAAAATAATGATAATACTTAAGCATTATTGAGTTCACTATTTCCAATGTATGTTTAGTTGTTAAGCATGTTGTTTTAGTTTTCTTTTAAAAATTCAGTTTGTATTTTTATTTTAGATTTCTTAACAAAATAAATTATAATACCTCAAGATGATTAAAGTTGATCAAAAGTTAGCTAGACCTAATCTGTTTGTTCATTTCACATCTTTTTTTAAGAAACTTAACTCATTCTATTAACATTTTTAAAAATAACTTAAGAGATACTCAAATTTTGTTTTATTTGATTTTCAAACAATAATATAAGTCTAGATTGTTTAATTTGGTTTGATTTTAACCAGTATTTTGCGAGGGGTGGTTGGGGTTGATTAAATTGAAAGCATGATTGAAATAAATCTTAATTTACAGCTTAGGCCTATGTTGTGAAATGTAGGTCTATTTGTAAATCATTAAAATTTCTAACAACTTGCTATGATCCGAATTTGATATTCGAGATTCAAAAATAGATTGTAGATTGTAGGTTCGGATTCGAGAGAGTAGATTCAACCCATCTCTACTATGGACATAAAATTTACAAGCATTAAAAATTGAATTGAAATAAATTTTGTAGTAAGATACATTTCTGGTGAGAGCCACACAAAGGTGCATGCAGAGAGGAACGAAATTGGAACAGAATGATCACGTGTGCTATTACTAAATTAAGGAATAAATTAAATAATTAAAATTTCTAAACGCTTGTGATTCTTATGTTTTCTTATAGGGTAACTAAAATTATTACAAAGGCTTATTTTGGGGATATTTTAGCTCATTAAAAATCACTTTTATTAACTTTTTTTTGTGTCAGTGCTATTTTAATGTCTTGGAGACATTAGTGTTGAAACCATTTTAATTATTTTTCCATTACATTTTTATCTGAGTGTTCTTATTTTTATATCATGTTTGGTTATTTCTAATTTACAAACCAATATTTCCATTTTTTAAATTTTATTTTCATATATTTTCAATATAGGTATCTGATGAAACTCTTTTTTTATGTGTATTTTCAATTGAAAAAACCTCAACTATACTACATTATATAGTGCTAGGTTGATACAGGCAAACCACCCAATTAATATGACAAAAATATAAAGAAATAATGAAAAGATTAAGGTTGATTTGCCTAAAAAATTGAAATAAATTATATACTTTGTCTGCCACCCTGCCAAATATATAAATAAGTCCATAGGGGCTATTTTAGGCTTCACTAATATTGTATTAAAATAATGTTATGGCAATATTCTCACTTTCAATTCAAAGTTTTAATTTGAAATGTTAATAATTTATTAGCCTATTGAGTACATAACTATACAACATAAACAGTAATAATTGAGGAATAATAATTATTCCTCAAGAATCTGACCTTATTACAGAGTGATAACTAAAACTTTTTTAATTCCCCAGGAAGAAAAATATATTGCGTAAAAAACACACTGAGGAAACGAAACCTATGATATTTCAAACTATGATAAAGTCAAAGAAAAGGCAGAAAAATGTGGAAATTATTATAATTATCATAACTTTTAGGAATCAATAAGAACCTTTATAAACCAAAACATTATTTATAACATTATTTATTTATAAATGTCAATAGTTAGCAATTTATTCTTTGGGTTCCTACAACATTGAAATAATTTAATTTCAGTTGTTGGTTTTGATTCAACTTGTGTTGAGATGTTTTTGATTCACACAGCCATTGTTTGATTCAAGATCTGGAAGCCTTTCCTATATGTAAAGCCTGATGGTTTGTTTTTAGTGGAAGAGTTTTTGCTGTGGTACAATGTACTAAAGATGTGTTGGGTGTGTTGGTCCAATTACTTCAACGAGCTTGCCACATGTTCAAAATTGGAACAGCACTTGGTTTCAAAACAAGAGTTTAATTAAGGAGAAGATAGCAGAGAACATTGAAGGAGGGGTTAAAATAAAAAGAGTTGAAGAACTTTATTTCACAGATTCACCATTGCGGAGGGCGGGATCAGTAATTAGATTGTATTGTTTTTTGTTAATGGGTGCCAATGTCTCATTTGTATTTAAATGTCTTGTGAATGTCCTTTTGTATTTTATAACACTTTTTTAAAGTATATACATGCAAGCAAGTGTTTTTTTAATATTGATGTGTATGACTATAGCTAATTTTAATTTTTTAAACAATACTATTTATTATAAGAGGGTAACTTCATTTGTTCACTTCCTACTCACCCAGTAATAGTTTAATGTATTTTCTCTATTAGAGTACAGATGAAGATAAAAATGAAATAAATGTGGACACATTCACATGGAAGAAGAGTGGAAAGTTGTCTAGCGAAAAATACCATTAGCACACCCAGCTGGAATTCAAAACCCTACTTCCCCATTATCAGCAAACCAGACTAGATGAGCCTGATATTTGGCATCTAGTTAGCATGCCCACCTATGCAGGTTATGAGGGCATTCTCTATATATTTAGATGGCACCTTGATCTTTCTTATACTCAAATTAATAACAATATAATTAGAGATGGGTCAAAGCCTTTATTTCTCAAATCCGAATCTTAAATTTTCTTTCGAATCCTCAAATATTTAAAGACATATATTATTATTATTAGCACCGCGTTTTACTACCCGTTCGGGTTATACGCACTTACGCTAATGTGTAATGGTAGGGTGATAGTGAGATGAAATGGAGGACCTACAGTTTAACGTGGAATCCGAACCACGGTGGAGGCCTGACATTCCCCACATTCACAAGATGTCTTGTCAGAGGTGAAGGAAGGGTTTGGTAATCAGATAAATCTGTGCCGGGACCGAGGATTGAACCCCGGACCCCAGCATAGAAGTCTGACACCTTACCCCTAGACCACCAGGTCACCCCCAAATAACACATATAGTTTTATTTAAAGAGAAAATATTTAATATTGGAAAAAAAAAAAAAAAAAAAAGTGCCTTAAGGCCACTGACAAATGCTTTTTTTTTGTCACGTTTATTACGTTATAAACAATAAAGATAACGCTTTTTTTAGTATGGTCAATCAACAATATTAATAATATATTTTTTATTTTTATTCTTCAAAATATACATGTTTATATGATTCCTTTTACCAATTGTTTGAAATTTTTTATTTTAAGTCAAAGTTTTCTGTGTCCTATCTCTAAATATTGTTAAAAACAACGATTTAAATAGGATTATTTATTAATGAGATGTGAAGTATGTGGGGAAAAGACAGCACAAGAGACCAATTAAGAGATGGGAGGAGCAGATAACAGAAAGTGTGTAAATGAGAAGAAAATAATGGGAGATAATAATTGTGGAAGGAAAAAGGAAGATGGAGGCATTTATTAACGTGACCCAGCCTCAGGCTTGAAACAGTTGATGATGAAAAAGAGTAAGATGAATAATGATCTAGTCTCTCTTTTCAATAAAAAGTTTAGCCTTTTTTTAAAATAAAGATAGTTGTACTTACACAATCTGTTAACAAATGAGGTATGTCCCTTGTTGCTTTTTATCTGATTGAGACTATGCTCCACAGAGGGAAGCACGTGGGCTTTAGCATCAACCTCTTATGATGTAATTTATTGACAAAAGTGAGGTGAGTGTGGTTTTTCTAAAGTGCTTTTTCATCATTAAATGATTAGTTTTCAATTCCATTAATTAAATAAACAAATAATCATCAAATGACTTAGACAAATATGAAAACAATGTCAGTGGTAAAATATTAAATTGACCAACATCAGTAGGCCTCAACCAGTAGAGGCTAAAACATGCCTAATAAGATGAGTGAGACTTGGCTTGTAATAAAATGGTTGTGCTCGCTACCCATAAACACCCAATGCAAAGCTACAGTACTTATTCATGGTTATCTACTCAAAATGCAATGACTTCATAGTTAAAGTCATGCAGAACATAACAAACTTATGACTAAAACAGGTTGCAAAGCTTCAAAAACTTCAGAGTTTTCTTTGAATATTTATTTTGCTTCGACTTTGATTAAAAAGTAAAATATTGGATTCGACAAATATGATGCTTCGCCAAAAAAATAATTTAAAGTTAAAACATACATTATTCTTTTCCTTCAGTTATTTCCATCACAAATTAATGTGTGTATGAAAAAAATTAAATTGCACTTTATGAATAAAACGTAATTTATAATTCCAAGATGAAATTGTGCTTGAAATATAGTATAACGTAAATTTTATTTTATACCTAAATTTTGAAAGCTATGCATATTTTTATCCAACATTAAACATTTTTTTAAAATAATCAAACTTTGACCAAGCTTTGGGAATATCTCATATTATTAGATTCATCTTTGCTTCAAATGGAAAAAGTGGACTTCCCACAACCCTAATGATTAAAACAACAATGTATGTTTTTTCCTTATCGCCAAACGTGATTTTAATTCCCCAAGAATAAACTAAAAAGTTGTAAGTCTATACTTGCCAGCAACTATAGGTTCATTTATTATCTATAAGTGTAGTAGTAAAAATAGTAATTGACTAAGAAATGTTTGAATAGAAAAGGTAATTTAATTATTGCTCTATACACAATCATAAAGAAATATAAAATTATTACAATTTCCTTATAATATTTAAAAAAATATCAACCATATTACATGTCTTAAATTTTGTAAAAATGACCTGATAAAATATTTACCCAAATGGCAGTTTCATTTACAACCAGTGTTTATTTTGGATGCAGCCATGACCTATTTTTGAAATGTGACCATTTCAATCAGATAAATTTAATTTGCATTAGTAAACTTGCTCTGGACACACACACTGTAGCTATTTTAAAACATGACAAACACATTATATAAACTTGAAAAATCTATATAATAGTATTTCAAATTCAGTGCCAACTTTTTCAAATGATGCACCAAGTAAAAAAAATAACCAGGTAACAATAAATTAATAGCCAAATATAGATATTAAAACCACATTCGAAAATGATAGCAAGCATAGTCATATTGACACAATCAAATTTCTGAAAATACCATTTAGAACTAAAATGCAAAATACATTTATCTGAAAATGGTTGCCCTAACTATTAACTAAATATCCTCCCACATATCAACAAAATCTAAGTGATGAAATCTTTCACAAAATTGTGTTATTAAGTTTCCAAACATTTATCAATATACAAAACATAATACTAACATTTGAGTATAATTAAATTATTAATTTCATAATAGTTGATAAACTTATTTTTACAAATTTAATAAAATAACTTAAAACTAATAAATAAACTACTTCTATAAATGGAAATAAAAACTATAAATCTAGTCATCTGTACAATATTTATAACTGCTGCCTATGTGAACATACTAGGTGAAGGTTTTACAATGGCTAGTGAATAATGACTATTAATAAAGATAATAATGCTGTCATTTTCTGAAACATTTTAAATAGAAATTATTAAATTTAATCAAAAGTGATATATTATGTAAGTTTAAAACACATTTTTCACTAACAAACACAAATCAAATATCTGATTAGGTTCAAAAATATTTAAACTTCGGAATCAAACCAGGAACCTTTGACTTAGCACGTTTAGGCCAAACCAAGTATTAATTTCAATAGTGTGTACAAACACAAACCCTATAGGATTCAGCAGAGCAAAAATCAGACCAAGTGTCATCTGATAGTTTTTAGTAGCAGTTCTATATGTCCTTTAGAAAGTTAAGCCTAAAGTTAATGAGTGGGTCACAGACAAGGTATAGACCCTGACAATCAGCATTACGGGAGTTTTGCTGCACTGTTTTGAGGAAGGTTGTGTCCACACTGGGGAGTGATAGTTTTAGTTCTCAGTGATAACAGCACTTACAGGTGAAACAACTCACTTTCAACTTGTTCGTTGTAAAGGGATGCTGGTCAGAACACAATAATTATTGTTACCAGAAATTCTGCCCCTATAACTCACCCTTCCCCTTCCCAACTCACCCCCTTACAATGAACAAACATTTTCAGAGTAACTAGTCGATTACAACTAGATAATATGCAAACATTCACAAGAACAAAATAAGGACCATTGTATTTCATGTTTTCTTTGTAATTTGACGTATGAGTAAGTTTATTTAGGGGGTTGGGTATGGGAATAGGAGTGATAGCTGTTTATTGATACCAAAAGGCAATTTTTGTCATTCTTTAAAACCATTTTTTAAAATAG
Source organism: Timema cristinae (assembly GCA_039000515.1). Lineage (NCBI taxonomy): Eukaryota > Metazoa > Arthropoda > Insecta > Phasmatodea > Timematidae > Timema > Timema cristinae. Next base: position 73,805 of record JBCFYV010001432.1, on the reverse strand, counting down.
CAGCTCAATAGGGATGTTGTCCCTCGAGATTGACTGCGCCATGAACCCTGTGATGAAGGACTCGAGCTCTCCCAATGAGAGCAGCCATTTTAACCTAGCAGTTGTGGGTCTGGTGTATACCTTGTTTGCGGCCTGGGCACAAAAAGATCTTGGTAGACAAATTGCGCAAAGATTATCAAACTTATACAATCAGACTTGAAAATTAAATCTTGGAGTTCTTATCCAGAGGCCAATAAAGCTGAAAAGACAGAATTGGAGTGGGAGGGGAAGCTCCTTGCCTTAGCTTTTATGCCTATGGTCGAAATATTTTATCCAGTCAATAGATATACTAGTGAATTAACTTTATGAATACTAGTTTTGTACTAGTAAAAATCCCAGACATAGTATTTAATAAAATATATTTTAAATACAAATAGAGTACCTAACTATAGTATGAGTTTTGTAGGAAGAACAGTAAAAGTTAGTTAATAAAGTTACTAAATCATATTTTAATAGATTCATACATCAAGTAATGTTATCTGCAGCTGTCACTTTTGATAGATATTATCAATACCTAGAATATAACACAAATAATATAGTAAAATGTTATCAATGTTGGCCACAAATAAATATGTTTGAATTTCCTCTACTGTTCTTCCAACCAAAATCAGTGTATAGGTAATGGTATCAAGTTTCAAATTAGTGGTAGCATGGTATAAATGTAAAATAACTAAATTTCCAACCACAACGAAAACTGATTTTTTCTTTTTGCCTATGACTATCACTATAAACAAGTTTTGTGTGAAAAGTATATTTTTAGCTATACATTAAAGAAATTTTCAAATTATAAAAAACTTTCCAGCATTCAATTTTGATATAAAAATAAAAGAACCATGTATTTTTAATGTGTATCTGGTTAACCTAAAATAATAATCTAAATTGTGAATGCACATGGGTTCCTATATAAACTGTTTATTAAATATTTATTTTAACTCTAATAAAAAAGCACCCACATTCATAATATCAATGCCCATGTGAACTTGATTAAGTCCTCACCACAATCATTCAAATGCATCTAATAAACCATCACAGAAAAATCAAAATATGTTCATCATTTAAAAAGGTCAAGGAAAAAACAAAACAAATAATACTACTGCGATTAGTTTAAGAATAATATCCCCAGCGAGGTCTGGTGTGAATTTACAGCAATTGGACACATACTTAACACTCTTCTAATGTGGATTGTTTCATTGGTTAAGTATTTTTTTTAAAGCAAACAAACTTTAAGCTGTGCATGTTTCAGAAGTAAACAGCTTACTTTCTTGAAAAAAGGATTGCTACTAACAATATAACATTTTGAGGGTAGGGTGGGGCAGGGTTGTGACAATGTTACACACTAAGCAAAGTGGCTTTGTTACGATTTTACAGTTTTGTTACTTAATTATTATGCTTAAAGTCATTTAGTTTTATGTGGACACAAAATGCCTTTGTTACTATAAGCAGAAAATTTCACCTAATATTGCTTTGCCAAAACTTAGAGTCACCTCTGTTATTTTCAACATTCAGTTCATTTCTTAAGTGTTTGTTCTGAACAAAGGAACAATAAAACCAGAAGTTAGCAAAGCAAGGCAGTGAACTTGGTAAATACGGGTCGAACAAGTTTGTTCTAAGGCTATTTTAAAATGTCAACCAAAAGTCGTACAGGTGGGCCTGTTGTCATTATTTTATATTTTATATATAATGGAATACCAAACTAAAGTAAATAAGAATAAGTAAATCTGATTCTGACTAGCTTTTTGAAACTACTTTATATTTTAACCAAGTATTGAAAATAATATAAATTTGTTTTTCATTCAATCGCACTATATTAATTATAGAAAAAGAGTGATTAATAAAATGTATAACTTTGGTTTACAAGGTTCTATTAAGTCAATATTAAATTAAATAAAACTAATGAATGTGTGTTTGATAACAAGGTTTCACAGTATAAAAAACAATTTCAATGTAATACTGTGTTAAATAAATTAAGTTTAGCACAGGAAGCTATATCTAAATATGTTTATGGATTAGACTTAAAGTATATTTCTTAAGTCAAAACATTTAAAGAATTATAATTAATTAACTAAACAATTATTTTGTCCAGTGTCAATTTGCGCTTCAGAACTAGATAGCAAATTTAACTATCATCGACTATACAAATTAAATACTTTTGTTTTAGCTTTTAATAAAAGAAACATCCCCAATGAAGGAGTACTTTATTATATTTAGAAAAAGGAAGAGGAAAGGTGAATGGAAAATATATAAAAGGGACAAACCCAATGTGGCTTTTACAATGAAAAGAAGACTACAGTTCACACTTTACACTGCTGGCAATGTACAAAGAGATAATAGTTCTCTTGAAGAAAATCAATCTAGTGCTTCATCAAGAGCAGCCATTACCTCTTTGTCCAGTGGCAGCAATGTAAAGTGTGAACGGTGTTCGTCTTTTCATTGTAAAAGCCATATTGTGTTTCTATCCACCTTTCCTATACCTTCTTCTAAATGTAACAAAATACCTCAAAAAGTGAAAAGAATTTCCTTAAGGAGATACAATGAAGGAGTATATAACTGATTTGCACATATTTTTACACAATTATTATAAAACCTTTGTATAAAGTTGTGATGTTATATTAATGTGTTTACATTCATTAATTTGATTGGTTTAATTTATAAAGTATTAACTAGCAAAGTTAATAGTTTTGAAATTTCCCGACTTTTCGAGATTTTTCAGTTTATTTTATATGCAAAGCTATACACACAAAAGAACTAATAATTTTTTTATTATATTCTTGACACAATATTAAAGGCAAGTACGTCAGTCCTCTTCACAAAACCACATTAATTGTATATAAAGCTGTAGTTTAAATTGTTTTATGCCCGCTGCTTTGTATATTAAGAATCATTGCAAAAATATTTGAAATTTCAATTGACTTTTAAAAATTTACCTGGCTTCCATGTGTCATATATGCCCTGTATAAGCATATAATCAAATGATTTATATATCTTACATGTTTGGATTAAAACTAATTAATTTTGTTGAAATAATTAAATATATTTCCATTGATTAATTCAACATATTTTTAATTGTAATTAAAATTAATATATTTTAAGTTAAGAGTTGTCTTATAAACTGCCAACAAATGTTATTGATGCTGGATGCTGGACTACACATAGTTCAACTTTCAATTGTGAACACTGACTATACAAGTAATAAAAAAATATATACTAGTTCAAATAAATGTATAGCTAAACAGAAAACAGATCATAGTAAAGGAAACATACCATGTTAACAGTAGTAGTATTTTATCTCTTTAGGATTATATAAATAAAACATGTCTGTTAAAGAGCTCTTGTTCTATAAATTGAGCCAATCTGTTTATGTCATGGTTGTTGTTTCGAACACCCAATGTTAAGTTCAAGGTCCAGCACCTCTGATTAGTTCTCGATGTCACTACTAGATGAAACTAATAGTTGTATGGACCATACTGAGAGCCATGGTAGTATGGCCCAGGATATGCCGCAGCTGGGCAGGTAGCTTGCTGTGTATGCATACTGCTGTTTCTGAGGGTATACTAAACAAATATACATCAATGTATTAATATTAATTATGTGCCTCGGAGTTTAAAGAGGTTTCCTTAGTGAGTTATTTACAATACGTTCAAATCTGTTACATTTTATTTAGTTATGTGTATCAGTTCTTTCATATGCTCCTATTACAATACCTATCACTTTTTAACCCATTTTCTTTTTGAGCCTTTTTATTATTTGGTTTCCTTCTTTTTAGGGTTGTTTTGCACATTTTTCAATTCCTCCTGAAGTGTTCTAAAAGAACAAAACCTTGGTTGAGGGATTATAGTAGTAGCCATGTTTTATCGCTGTCCAGTATAAGCAGTGTTAAGTGTGGACTATGTCCCTCTTTTTAATGTTAAATGATTAAAAATCCATATAGTGTTTGTTCCATGACTGTTATTATGTGCCTACAAGAGTGAATTTGGTTAAATTAATGTATTATTGTGTAAAGTCTTGGAAGGGTGCTTGAGGCAAGTGCGGTAGCAGAGAAAATTGGGTGAAAAGACGACCACCATTGAGAGATTCTTTAAAAGTGCATAAGAAACCTGCTATGGAAAATAGAAGTAGCTCTGAAGTGTAAATAAGTGCTGTAAAGGGCATGCTTTTTACCCATAGTTAAGTGTGTAGCAGGAAACTGAACATTTGATGTAAGACACCTGGAAATTGTCCAGGCAATTAGAATGAAGTTTTTAAGGAGCCTGTAAGATGTCAGCAGAAAATAAACAACAGATAATAATTAATACATTCTAGAATGAGTTAGGCTAAGGGGGTTTATGAAATAGAAGCCTAAGAGCAGTGAGCTGGCACACACAAGTAAGGGAATGTCGGCCTTGAAGTTTGGAGGGGAACAATGACAAGAGAGACCAAGAGCAGATAACAGCAAGTGTGCAAGTGAGAGGAGAAGAATGGAATAGAGTATGCTAGGAAGAATGGTGAAAAGGTACTAAGCCAACCGGCACAGGTTGTAAACAGTTAATGAATTATTAGTTGTATTTTGTGCTGTGTAGGGCCCCGCAAGTACTCAGATTTTGAGCTTCGAAGTGAGATCTTCAATTAAAGCTGGGATTTGATATGGAAAGTTTTGTAGGCTCATCATTTTCAAGCTTCCTCTTGATATAAAGTATATACAAATCAATTTTAAAACACAATGGTAAGTATAAGCTATTTAATTCAAATGCCCCAGCTTTCACTTAAAATAATTTGGAATATCAAATTGTTAAAATTTAAAATCAAAATTTCACATTAAAATTCACATTAATAATGTAAGAGAGCCTAAAACACTTTTAATGTTAACTAATTAATTTTCGTTGTTTTGAATTTTCTTCAAATTGAAGGTGCATTCATGCCAAGGGAATGAAAATAAAAATAGTTAAATAGCCATTTAAAACCAACCCTTGCTCGTCGGTTTTCGTCTGCCACGACTAAAGGGCCCGGGGTTTATTGCCGGGATGGCCGAAAATTTATCTATTTGGAAAAAATGGGGTTTCCCATTTTCAATCACGTAAACATTATTAAATTGGGGAAAAAAGTTATTTTTTGTAAATTTTTGTAACAATTGCTTGAAAAGACCATTCAATGTAAACCATTTTGTTTTGTAGTTTAAAAATCAAAGTATGTCACAATATAAATTTTAAAAAAAAAGAATGTTTTAATTATAATATAGATTTCAATTTTTTAATTTTTTTGATACTTTAGTTATAATTATCATTGAAATGTTTCAAAATTATTGAATATGTTTAACATCGTATGGCTCTAGCTATAACACATAAAATTTCTATGTAATTACAATATTAAATAATATTTTTAGCTTTGGTATAACTTACCTCTTTATAACAAAATCACTATTTACCTTTTCAGGTATAAAAGTCTACATCCCAAAAGACACAGGAAATAATGCTATTAACAACACAATCTGACCTTTCAAGTAAAATAGGATTCAGAAACCATTTTAAACCAACATTACTGAAAAAAGATGACCAAGTCCATATTTCACACTTTGCAATGACATCACTGGGGAAAAGAGGAACATATTTCACATTTAATGTCTTCAGGAGGAAGTGTTAAATGTGCAAAAACAATTTACTAAAGAGGATAATAAAACAAATAACACAAAAAGGACTAAAGGAAATGACAAAGAGAATGAGACATTCAGAGAAACTAAAAGAACAAAGGATAATTGTAAAATGTGATAACACTTATGAAATCTAAGTAATTTCAGAGCTAAACCAATACCAAAATTTATTAAAAAACACTACCAAAATGCGATGATAGAATTCTAGTTTTGATATTATAGATACTAGTAAAAATTAAAATATTTTTTTTTAACAAATAAGCTCACTTTCCGTGTAGCAGCAGGAAATCATGCCGCATGCAAGGTTAGAGTAGGCTGTGTTCGCAAGAGTCTACTTTTGTTAGGTTAGTTTGGGTTAAGCATATTTTAAATTATTTTTTTAAACTCATTACAAGGAAAATACTTAACTGCTGCAGTGAAATAATTATTTTCTAGGGCTGGCTCATTCAAACTATTTTGTATCAGTATTGCTAAAACAATGTTATGCACAAAACACTATTTTAGATAGATATTAGATAGTTCATAGAAGAATAATAACCTTATCTAGCCATCATTTTGTTGACAATTTATATGATCGGATGAAGAATTTTTTAACCGTCATGCAGTTTATCTAGAATAGAATGTATCATTTCACAATACAACAGATATTTCTATTAAATAGTTTTTAATTCATCATACATTTTAAATGTAAGGGAAAAAAAGAAGAAATACTTAATATTGTTTAGGATCTTTTTAGTATATTTGTGTCACAGATATAAATGATAAATGAAAATTCATTTGAAAAAGACAAATGTACCACAGTATATAGCATATAAGTTGTTGTGCTGTACTTTAAATGGTTGGAATCAGTTAAAAACAAAACAAAATATGTAAAAAATTATGAACACAAACGTTAAAAATTCTTTGGCGAGACAATATTTGGATCTATTGTACTATTTTGTATTATGTGGTAGTATTACAAAAAAAGGTGTGAGAGTTTGTATATAGTGTTTAAGACAAAAACATTGTAACCTGGTGTTTAAACTAGACTCATGAAAGCCAATCAACTAAGAATGTAATTAGTGTTTTTGGTTTTCACTTTGAGGAATGTTAAAAAGCCCTTACCCGGCATCAAATATTGCATGTTCATGGCTTCTTCCTTTTCTCGTTCACTGCGAAGGCAAATGGCCGCAGAGGAGAACAAGATGGCTGACACCAGTGACCAGCCAACACCGATCCAAGCCACAATGTATGACCAATCGTAAGAAAAGATGGAGTTTTCCCTAAGCACCTGCTTTGCGGTTCCATTATATTATAAAGCAGGTAGGCAAAGAGAAAAAAAAAAGCTTTGTGTTAAGTATGTTAATGATTTAGTGTCGTCAAAGTGTTATGGGGATAGAGGGTGGAGGAGCCATGTTTGCGATATGCAGGTAAAATGCAGTTCATAGAAATTTCACAGCCTTGGATAAAAGGGCTATTAAGTTAACCATTAGCTACATGCATAAAATGCACATTCAAGAGATATTTAATAATAATAAATTGGAACAAGATGACTCAGTTTTTTTAGTGACTAACGTGTGTAAACATGCATATGAACATTTCAAAATTTTGTTTAAATGTTTAGCAGTATGTTCACTACTTCTAGAATGATATAAAAGAAGTGTCTCGTTATTTTTGTTAACTTCCATATTAAGGAGATGACACCGCTTATAATTTTAGTTGAAAAACATTTTTGCGTGAGGGGATAATGAACGTTTAAAAAAACATTTAATATTGTGATATTTTAAGAATAGAGAAGCAATTTGAGGAGTATGAAATGACACATTTTTTCATTGTGGTAGAATAAGATGATCGTAATCAACCACAAACTAAAATATGATAAAATATTGTTTCTATTAAGGTAGCTACACGCAGACAAACATAGAAAGGCTAGTAACTTACTAATGAAATGTAAATAAAAATTGATGGTAGCTTATTACTATTTGATGTGTATACAATGATTGTTGAAAAATAAGGTACCTATATGAAACTATAATGTGTTGGGTAAAGAAAGATAGATTTTAGAAGTGAGATGCACAAAATATTTTATACCTGTTTCAAACGTGCGTCCAATTCTTAAGTTTCCTTAAAAACGTGATATGTTAAAGTTCCTTGTTACAGTTTCAAAATCCATCATTCAAATCTACAAGATATATCAGATCTTTATAACATTTAATGTTGCAAGTAATATTTATAGAGTAATTTTGAAACATCAGTATATTTAAGATGTATTTGACTAATTTGGAAAATCTATGATCTTTCATTGAACTTATGTGCAATAATGGAGACCGTAGCACACACACACAAACATGCATATTACCTAAACATATTACTAAAATAAAATAAAATAAAATAAAATAAAATAAAATAAAATGAGCTGGTGCATGAGTCAGGTGGTGTGCACTATTCATGAGAAGTCCTAACAAGACACTATTAAAGTCACTTTAAAATCAATCAATTATTCTAGCTGAGCTATTTGGAGCAAATAAAATAATGTGAATAGAACTGAATCAAGGAACTTTTCAAACCAACCACTCCCCCATTCCAAAGGCTGCATAATCTTACATTGTACCTCCACATCACAGCTAGTCACCACACTTCAAGGACATCACTTGTACTTGCGTGCTCAGTGGAATGTTGAAAACTCACAACTGTGTGAATATTTCAATGTTCCCCATATATTTATTTTGATACTAACATAGTTACTCTCTATATAGCAAAACATATATTGCCAATGTTAAGGAGTGTGCAAAGTCAATTTTCTTTAACTCAAAGATGAATCAAATATTTGAAAATATTCTCAAATTCAGATCAGAGTGAAAATACATTTTTTTATTGTTTAATGTTGAAAAATATTGTCTAATGTTTATTTATTTCAAAATAGAAACCAACTATAGTTTACAAATTGTTCTCTTGCTACAAAACTTATATTATAAAATGCCTTGAATTTTCCTGGTTTTCCATACAAAACTTTTAAATGTTTCCTGGCCAGCTTTTTCTTGGTGAACAATGATTTTTCCATTTATTAGATTGTGGAGTGTTAATTTGAGACCAAATTTATAAGTCTTTTATATTAGGGATGTAGTTTACTAAACCACTGAGCACGATGATACAGGTCATGAAAGTGTGGCAGGGCAGTGCAGCTACCTGGCATAATGTACTGCACATTCTTAGCTTTCTCTGCCTCTCGCTCGGCCCTGAGACAGTTGGCCCCACTGAAGAACAGTATAGAGGAGATAAGAGAGAAGCCGACGCTGAGCCACGCCAGGATGTATGACCAGTCGTACCAGATGGTGGTCACTCCTCTACAGAGCCTGTTGGTTGTGATGGATACAACATACATGTCATAATACAACAATGAGGGAGCTAGAAAGGAGATGGGCCCTTTGGTAGCTATGGCCTGTGTTTTACCATTTTAATTGATACAACCTGTAACAATATACTTTACTCCATAAGTATTGGAATAGTATACTTTTAGATACTAATATCCAAAATTGTTCAAAATCATTGCAGTGGTGGATTAAATAAAAATATGGCCAAAATGTAAAATAAAATGTACTGTTACATCATCTCCTTTTTACTTCCTTCACCCATACAACATTTTAACTTGAGGATGAGCAAAGTTTGAGAAAATGTCAAAACAATATCAATTATAATGAATACTAATGTTATTAACAGCTTAATCTACACGATATAAATAGGAAGGATATTTTTAGAGGGAGTACCCCCACATTTGCATGAAGAGAAAATGACAAAACCACAAACACAAGGAACCTCTCCTCTAACCCTTGTGTACCCAAATAAGATTCAAACATCAACCCCATCACAGGTAATCCAGCCTAACGCCTTATAATGTGTGCCCTCCAGTGTGATATGACAATATTTTTCTAGTTACTCAAAAATGCATAAATTAAAACATTGATAAGAGGAGAGAAGGGCAAGGCCTGCTTACCAGAAAACTGTAAGCCTTTAAGTTAACAGTTAAAACACAACAAAACACATGATTTCAAAATTTCAGGGTGCATCAGTCTTGTCAGAAAACTGTAGGCCTCTTCTCTTAAGAATGTGCCTTGCACATTTATACAATTGCTCATGGGAAATGAAAATAAAGTGAATTTACCATACTCATCAAAATGTATGCAACACAATTGTAAACCTTATTTTAAGTATTTTTTAAGACACAGTTGGATGATTCCACGTATTGTAACAATTCTAAAACAATGAATGCTCAGTGGCAAAGTATGAGAAACTATTAACGATAGACCTACATGCTGTTATTCCTGGAAGTTGTATTAAAATTGATTTTACCCTGATGGATTAGTATGTACATCAATGGAGTAGGGATGAGAGCGGTAGAATTTAGAACAATGTAGGAACAAGTCAAACCAGACTATATTAGCACGATATTTAGGCCACACACCCACCAATACAGGTATTAATTTGTTAAAATTGGTTCCAATATAATATTTCATAAAAGTGAAAATTTAAAGGTCTTTCCAAATGTTGCTATTGCTCATTGAAAAACCCATTAAGTAGATCACAAGCATAACAATTATGTTAGATTATGGTAGTTGTGCACTCACATTGTTCACTGTTGGTAGAACTGTTCCCCTACTACTTTTTCCTTCTCGTAGTACTCAACTCCATGCCACAAACCCATACTTCCTGCACTCAGAAGACCTAAAACATACACAAAAAAAAATGCAAAACTAAAACCAAAAACCCAAAAATTTTTGTGGGGCAAATTTCCCCCTGTAACACTTTTAAATTTCTCATGGGAGGGCCCTTTTAAAAATATTTATATATATTTTTTTAAAAAAAATTGATAAGATTTACTATCTTACGGGTTCCTTTTCTGAAAATTTAAAAAATGACACCGGGAAACAAAGAATAAAAACCCCCCCTGCCTTTAGTTTTAAAAATCCTAAAGAAAAAGCAAAATAATAATTTTTTGGCTATTTGTTCTTTTTTTAAACGGGGGTTATTTTTTTGGAAAACCACCAAAATGACACTCCACATTAGGGGGCCCTTTACAAAATAAAACCCAAATGGATAACATTTCCCAGCTATTAGTTAAAACCCTTTCCCCCTTACAGTAAATTGGACTGAGATTATATAAAGGGGTTTAAAAAATTTTACCTCAAAAGCTTCAAGACTTAAATTTTTAAAGGTTTTACATTTTTTAACAGATTTTGGGAATTTTTCCCACGTTAAAATAAATCAAACTGAAAAATTGTCTAATGAAAAAAAATTTTAATAATACAAATAACTTAATATAAAATTTAAAAATTTTCTATCAAGCCCCAAAAGCATTTCACTAAATACTTTAAATTTTTTAATTTTAATATTTTAAATTTCTAAAAAATTTTTTTGATGGGTATTTTTAAAAATGCTACTATTTCCCAAATAAACTTTTTTATTTCCCCCTTTCATTTTCAAAACCCACTAAATTCATAATTTTTAAAAACAAAATTTCATCTCACCACACAATAATGCCAAACACTTGACTTGGGCAGGGGCTCACAAAATAAAATTTGTTTTGTGCTGTTGTTGTTGGGGGACGGGGGGGGGGGGGGGGGTAGAAATTCCCCTCCTGGGGGTAATAATCCTTAAAAACATTAACTACCTTCTTATGTCTACTATATCTAACAGGCATCCCTTTTCACTATTTCCCCAATTTTATTAACAAAACGGTCCCAAACGTTAAAAAGTTTCCCCAATTTCCCTTTAACTAAACGACTTTTAAAAATAAACCTTCTCTAATAGTGTATTTCTATACACTATTGGGAGAAAGGTTTATTTTTTAAAATTCTATGATTTTAAGAATTTGGAAGCTTTTTAAAAAAGGGACATTTGGGGGAATTTTAAAAATTTTGTTTGTAAAAACCCTTTTAAAAAACTTTTAATCCAAAAAAATACTGGGGTACAAAAGCAATTTTTAAATCCCCAACTCAATATTTTGGGCCTCCCCCAAAACCCCAAGCTTTCAAACTTTTTCTCAACAATGGGGGGGGTTCATCACCTCCCAGTATATCCCCTAACTTGAGTGGGTAAACACCCCGAACCATTTTTCATTTTATTGCATTTTTCTTTAAATTTTCCATAAAAAAAAAACAGTAAAATTTTGAAACCAAGAAACCACTTTACCCCTTTTTTAAAAATTTAAAAACAACTTGAAAAACAAAATAAAAAAATTTTCCAATAACCTAATTTAAATCTTACGATGAAAAGTAAGAAACCCCCCCCTTGATTTAAATTTAGGTTCCACTTAATTTGTATAAATTTACCCTTAACCCGGGTTTGGGGGGGCTTTTAAAAACCTGTTTAAAATCCTTCAGGACAACACGGGTTTTGCTTTTGGAAAAAATTTTCCCCAAAATTGAACGCCTCCAACCCCGGGCCACGCCAGCCCCAAAAAGGGCCACAAACAACAAAAAACCCCCACAAAAGAGCGCTTTTTTTTGGAACACCCATTCTGTTGGAAAAACACTTTAAAAACCCAAGGGTTAAAACAAAATTCTTTATTTAAAAGGGGAAAGTTTTGGGGTAGACAACCTTACGGAAATTTTACACACTCTTTTTATACCCAAACAAAATTAATAAAGTTTTGGGTTTGAAAAAGGGTTTTGTGGGGAAAAAATTTAAATTTTTTTAAGCAAAAAAAAATTTATTTTCAACATGAAATTGAAAGAAATTTTTTCCCCCTGTTTTTAAATAACGCAAACAATTATTAATGAAAATAGAACAAAAATTTTATTTTATATTCACAGTGAAAACCCCATGGGTCCATGGGGTGCCAAAATTGAATTAGGGGGTTATTAAAATTTTAAAATTTACATTTAGCCTTTTTTAAAAAAAAATTTGAAATTAAAAATGTACAAAAAACACCTACATTTATTTTGTAAAAATATTTACATTAAAAGAATTTTAGACACAACTAAAAATTTTTAGACCCCTGTCACAGATAATTTTGGGTTACAACAAACTTATATTATAATTCCCAATTAAAATTTTGATTTCAAATCTCAGTTTTATACACTTATTGGTTTCCAAATTTTTGCAATTTCATTTCCATCTTTTCTCTAAAAGAAGGGTTAAAGTTTCCCTTTTAAAAAATTCATCTTCTTCACCCTTTGGGGCCCTTTGGGGTAAATGTCAGTTGGGGATACCCAAATTTGGGGGTAAAACACACAGAAAAATTTGGGTTTTTTTTTTTAAAATAGTACTTAAAATTAACTTAAGAAACCCACAAAAAATTTGAAGGCGGTAGAAAATTTGCAACATTAAAATTGTTATTATTGGGAACACTTTAACAACCCTATTCTTAAAAACCCAATGAAAAAAGGGATTAAACCCTTTTAATTAAAAATCATGAAAAGTTTTTTTGGGGAAAGATATTTTAAAAATAAATGAAGTTTGCACACAATCTACATTAAAACCATAAAAACATCCTTAAACATACCTTTAAAGAAAAGGGAACATTTACTTTTCCCTTGTTGTGGGGCATTTTTAAAAAAGATTTTAATTTTCACCCTTTCAACCTATTGGGGGACCCAAGGGGAAACTATGGGGGCATTGGGGTTTTTACAAAGGTAATTTATGTTTGTGTTGTTTTTTAGAGTAAGCTACATTCCCACAGGGATGGGAAATACCTCTATTGTTTTAAACTGTATTTGGGTATAAAAATATTGCATAATGAAAAAAAAAAATAATGCCAGGGAAACAAAAAAGAAAACCCGGCTTTCACAATTCTAGTATTTTTGGCCCCACGCTAAGAACTTCATAAAATTTCCTAGCCCCAAAAAAAAAATTTTTTAGATAAAAAGAATAAAATTTTTTAAAATTGCAAGTCACCATTTTTAAAGGTTTCATATGATAAAATTGACACATTTTAAACCCCATATCAGGGGTTGTGTGGCTTAACTTTCTCTGTTCTTCAAATGAAACCCCAAGACGGGGGTTGGGGTTCAGAAATTTCAGGTATCCCAGACTAGGTTCCTTTTTTTTTTTCCCCTTTCCCTTTCCTTTGCAAGTGCATACATTTACTCTAAAATTATACTTTCCCCTTATATCTATCCTAATAGCATAAAAAATATGAAACCCAAACCCCCAAATGTCAACAAAAAATGGGGGGGGAAAAAAATATTTTTCTCCCAGCGAAATTTGAAAAAATTATTCAGGGGGATGGGGTTTTTTTAAATTTAAGGAACTATTTTTTTCGAAATTATTTTTTTTCAATTGAAAAATTTTTACATATATTTTCCAAAAAATTTACAAAATTTATTAAAAAATTTTAATACAAATCGAAAAGTTTACCCTAAAACATACCCCCAAGTTTTTAATTAAAGCTTCATTTTTGCCTATTTTATAGTTTACTGCATTTTTTTTTATTTTCCTTTTTTAAATTTTTGGAAAAATTTTGTAAGTAAAAAGGGAAAAACCCACCCCATTCCATTCGGGACTGGGTTAAAATTCAAAACTTGGGTAAAACAAATTTTGCCCTATAAACGGGCCCCTAAAGCTAATTTAGATATTTTACACAAAATGTTTTATTTATCCAAATAAAAACCATAACAATTTTTTTCAACTTTAATTTTCCTTTTAAAAAAGGGTTTCTTTTTAAAATTTCAAAACATTTTTGGGCAAACTCCTCCCAAACTGCAAAATGGCTTGATTTAAAAGCCTTTTTTTTCAATGTTTAAGGGAAAACCATAAATACTTCAACTCGCAAAATAATTTGTCCCCAATCGGGTACAATTTCAAATAAAAAACGGGTTACCCCTTTCCCAAAACCCAAAACCCCAAAACCTAAGTATTAGGGAAATTTTAAACATTAAAGGGAATTTGGGGTTTAAATTCCCAAATGAACTATTTTGAGATTCAGGGAAAAGGTTTAAGAATTTTACTTTTTTTAATGTCAAAAAATTTTTTGGGGGTTAATTTTGATTTTTTATCAATTGAAAAAATTACATTCTTGGGAAAAAGAAACCCCGAATGTGTACATTTTAATTACTTTATTATTAAATCTAACTAATCAAAAAACTTTTTTAAAAGTAAGCCAATTTTAATGGCAATATAAACAAAATTTGTGAACTTCACTACGAAAACCACCAATTTAAACAGCAATTTTAAAATTTTTGGAAACCCTTACTAAAAATTTTGAAAATAAAATTAATCACAACTATCTTCAAATCTTTTGTATTTAAATACTAAAATTTAAAGGTAAAAATATCAAATAGTCGAGCATAGCCCCAACAGTATTAGGGAGGGTATCTTTGACATCAACTTCATCTGGTTTTTTTTGAAGAGGGAATAAATTTTTAAATTCCCCGTATTTACTGGGGTTGGGGTTTTCCCAAAATTTTTACCATTTTCCGGGGGAGGTTTCCCCAAAATTCAGTTATTTTATTCTTTTCCCCCCCTTTATTGAAAATTTTGGGGAATAGACGAAGGGGTTCCAAAACAGGAAACTGAGAATTATTAGTTATTTTTAAATGGGATTTAATGTCCCAACATCCAAGGAAAAAATCCACATTTCATTAATGATCTTTTTTGGCCTTTCCAAAAACAAACTTGGAACTTTTAGATCATGGGAAAAACCACTTTTTGACTTAGCTAATTTTAAAAACCCAAAATTATAATTAAAAACCTAAGCAAAATTTGGGGAAAATTTGTTTTGATTTTAATCATAAAATGATGTAATAAATTAAAGCATTTTTAAAAAACTAAGGATATTTTTTCCAAAAAAATGTATATTTAAAAACCAATTTCAAACTCTTTCATGCCCAAACTAAAATTAATTTTTTTTATAAAACAATATTTTTTAAAATTTAAAATATTAAAAAAATTTAAAATTTAAAAACCCGGGGTTAGAATAATTACAAAATTCCTTCATCTTGAGGTCAAGTTCAAAAATTTTTTCAACCACTGACAACTCGGCTGATTTGTTAAATATTTCCTATTTCTTTTAATAATTCTATTTCAAAATTTATTTACTTTACTTTACTCCCTAAAA
>JBCFYV010001432.1:0-58013 GCA_039000515.1 Timema cristinae | reverse complement strand
CCTAAATTTTGACTCTAAGAAGTGGTAGCTGCTAAACACATGTTTTTGTAGATCATATGGTTCGGTGTAGGGATACATAATTTGGTCTGGTAACTTTTCAAAGCCGTCAGCTGTGAGCTTTTAGTCAGCACCAAAGAAGCCATGGGGCTACTGTAGCAAGGCATAGCTTTCTGTATGAACCAATACATTAAAATACATGGTCCGCTATTTTTCTAAAGCGTCAACAGAGCAAATCTTAGCTTAGCTAAGCTTGGACAATCACAGTTTTTTTTTTTCAGAATTCGTTATAAAAGCCTTAAAAGACATGAGGATATTATTAAAATTCCCATATTCTATTTGGTTTGCTTTGAAAAAATTGTTTTCTAAGGAAGGAACTATAGTGAGTTTTTTTCTGCAGACATATTTTCACTCTGTGTAAAAGTATTTTTCTAATTGAGATCGATGGGTAGTATAAGCAAATACATTAAAGGTATTTGGTATAAATGTAGAAAATTAAGTTGCGTAACTATTTTTGTGTAGAATTTCAAAACTTGAAAAGAAATTGATGTTTTTTATCTCCTTTCGTTCTTTTGTAAGCTACTAAGTTAGCAGTCAAATTTCAAGTGCGGTTCCAGCCCCTAATTACCCTCACAATCCACCCCCCCTTCCGCCGAAAGACCAAATAATGGCAGTATAGAACTGCCTCCTGAAGTGCATTATTATATTGTAAATTGTTACCTTTGAAAGAAACCACGTTCCCTTTTTTACAAGTCACACAATGAGTCCACCACACTGTCGCTCTCGTGTGTGAAACAACAAGCATCGGTGTGTACGCAGGTTAAGTCATCATCCTCATCTATTCTGGTTTGCCGGTAACTGTGAGGTTAGAATTTGAATATCGACCGGGTGTGATGAGAGTTTTGTTTAAGGAATTTTCCACCCCCTCCCTCACCGCAAATGCGGGTACATTTACTCTAAGCTTTACCTTCATCATCCATACCATAGTGGATCAATCAAACGGGCAATACAAAGCGGTACTTAGTAAAGGCTGGGTAAGGAATCCTCGCTAGTTTTGAGGGAGTTAAAGCGGGATTTTTTGAACTTGACATATAAAAAAATTAAGATAACCGCAAACAGGCATACGTGGCGCATTTGAAGGATGTATTTTAGGTTTGAAGCGTCTCACTACCCATCATGGATATCCACTTATTTAAAATAATGTTTAGAGGCGAGGAAATCTATCGTAAATGTATCCGCAATTGCGTGAAGGATGAGTGGGGTATTCCCACTTTAGTAAGCCCAAGCGGAATTCGAACTCCAGCCACTCCATCATAAGGAAACCAGACAATACGATACCTGACGCCTTTGTCTGCGTGTCCACCGGAGCAATTTTTTGGAAGTTGTTGGCAAAAAAAGATAAAAGAGAGATAGATATCAAATGAGTGCTTAGTAATAAAGTTCCCTTGCCAGCGCAGCAAATGGCGCCCGGTATAGGCCAGCCACAGTCACCCAACGGGACTTAATAATGCTCGTCAGAGGAGATACCCTTCTTGTAACTTGCCATCTGTGTGTAGATTTACCTCCCCCTTACCCTCATAGGTTCAACGCACGCCGGTACCGTTGAATGTATGTGTCACTGTGACTGTGCTGAATTCGTTATTATGTAAAATAACAAGTGAATGTAGAGAATCACCGAACGCGATGGTTTATTTAACAAATAATAGGATTGATCTACATTTACCAGTGATTTTATAAATTTATCAATTCAGTTTGGTGAAAGTATGAAACATAAACTGTATTATCTACATTTACCGGTGATTTTATAAAATATCGGGAATGCCAGGCCTCCACCATGGTTCGGATTCCACGTTAAACTGTAGGTCCTCCATTTCATCTCACAATCACCCTACCATTACACACTAGCGTAAGTGCGTATAACCCGAACGGGTAGTAAGACGCGGTGCTAATAATAATAATAATAATAATAATAATAATAATAATAATAATAATATTATAAAATATCTAGTGTATGTGGATAAAAATATACAACATAAATACAAACTAACCTAACCTAACCTAACCTAACCCAAGCTAAAATAAACTAACCTAACTTGCCTAAACTAACCTAAACAAACCTAATCTTGACGTGACTTCACTGGTGGTTTATGGTAATTTTGTAAATTCAGCGGTGATTTAGTAAAATGTTTGGTGAATATGTGAAATAGTAAATACGTTTTTACAATCTCCAAGTGAACCAGTGGCTTTGTAGAATTACCGGTGACCAGGGGCGGATCCAGATACTTTTCATAGGGGGTCATAATTATAAATAACATAGTTACTTGCAGATGTTGGATTTCTGTTCAAAACCGTTAAATAGTTTATCATTCATATTTGATCTTATGTATGTTCCGTGGTCATCCTCTACAATTTTTTAAAATCAGATAGTTTTCATAAACTATTCTTAAAAAAAAAAATTAAAAAATTTCTGAAATTCTAGAAGCTATAAGTAGTATTCACCTTGATTTTTTTAAATTAGATTATTTTATAAGCCATTTAAAGTGTTCCTCACAGAATATTTTTTTAAAATTTAGATTCCCTCAAAGCTATTTAGAGTTATAGTCACCTTAATTTTTTACGATAGTTAGATACATCTAGAAGATAATCTTTGTGGTCTTCCACCCACAAAATGTTGAAAATTGAATTATTTCAGAAACTAGGCTATTTGGAGTGGTCCTCACCTGAAAATTCTTCAAAATGACATACATGTAGAAGCTATTTAGAGCCTTCCTCCCCTGACTTTTTCTGCCAATTAGATGTTTCTAGTCTAGTAGTTATTTAAAGTGATCTTCTAATACAAATGTTTGACGATAGAATGCATTTAGAAGTCTTTTGGAGTTTGATTTAAGGCCATCTTTCAGCTTCATATTCGATAATATCAGAAGATTTAAAATATATCTAGGGGAGAGTGGTTATTCCAGGGGTCAGGGTCCCCCACAGTTCCACTGCTCCTGCTGTCCACACATATTCTATATTCTATATTAGTGAACGAACTGCTCTCAGGCGATTATTAGTCTTCTTTGATGTGTGGTAGTCTACCGTCTCTATGAGGAGCAATGTTAGTTACTCGCTATGCTCGACAAATATTAGTACATGAAAATGAATATTTTTCCCGCACTTGCGTGAGTCATGTCGAACATTGATTAATCATGGACAAATACTGCACGTGTGGACCCGGCTTAAGAGATGTCTGCGCGTAAACAGATTAGGACCACCGAGGTAAACTTATTAACTAAAGTCTACAAGCTCTATTTAAATCACTTTTATTCGCCAGACTGGCGAGTATAGTACACAATCAGCCTTAAGGTGAGTGTAGGGAACAAGACCCAGTCATGTTTTTGCAGTTTTTATGGCAACACTTTTTTAATCAAAATAAATCAAATATTACGTCAATATAAACAGAGTTTAATTTTCTTAACGTGCTGATATCAACAGTTGTTGAATATTTAATGAGCCTAGCGGCATTACCTAACAAACTTTTTAAAAGAAGAGAAATAGTTGTCATTAAATTACAAGACACCCTTGACAAACATGTTTTGCTATAAAAACTGGAAAAAAAACACTGGCCTTTTATCGCGTCTCTTACATCCCCACCTTAATTTATTACCAATGATGACTATTTCACTCATTAAGCCGGTAGTACAGCATGAAAATATTATAATACTCCGGAAAATAAGGCCTCTCACATCATAAGATCGAACTGTCTAAGATATTAAACACATGCGTTTGTTGTATAAATGTATAGTAAGGCATGAAATACCTTTTAGAATATATTTTAATAAAATGCAGTGTAGCCAACACCCACCATTGGTATACAGTAGCCTGCTTTGAACCCACACCGCTAAGAAGGCAGATCAAATGTCAAGCTCATTTAGTTTGGTTTTACCAGCGACACAAGGTCACACTTTGAGTACAGATTGAGTGTATTAAGGTGCGTTTTTTCCCTTAATCGTTCCCTCACATTTCATCCAAGCAAATGCGGGTGCGTTTATTATAAACTCTTACTTCCCCCATCAAGACTTCACTGGCATTATTAAAATGCGTACGGTATGACTGGACTTAAAGTAACACAGGATGGAAAAGAATCTCAACAAAATTTAAATATGTAACAGTAGCTGGATAAAAGTTTTTACTTTTTTCTTGGAAATTTCGGGGACAAACATTTTATAATAATCACTAATGATTTTTATATTCGTATTAGTACACTATTCCAATAAATGAGGAGTATGAGATGCGTGTGTATTGAACACTATATGGAAGATGTGAACTAGCGAGTTAAGAACGAAGTAGGAATGAGTGCTACTGCGAGCAAATTGTGGCCAAATTTTATGTTCAATTATTTTGAGACTGATCTGATTAAAACCAATTTATTTGAACCCTCTAAATCATCTCAAGCAGCTTAATGAATCTAACCAATCGGGGACAAATGGCCACCTTACTCAACATACAAGTCTGGCGTGTTAACCTCTAACCTAGCCAAGTTTGTCATGAGTTCAAATGCCCGCGACTGTTATAATTACGAACCTGTTCTCGTTCCCCGTTGTAAATGTATAATCCACCAAATGGTGTGGAGACTCGCTGCCCGGCTGATCAGCGTAACGGGGATAGAAGGTAAAGTCAGATCCCGATAGGAAGGACGTTTCAAAGCAAAGGTACCCAGCAGGTGGCCCGCGGACCAGTACCTGTACGTGTGCTTATTTTTGCCGGCCTGCGAAGAAATTATTAGTTATTTAAGATGTTGAATGAGGTTTTATGCCAGGAAGAGGGTGCATGGACCAGATATTTGCATTACAATAAGTGAATTAGAAATCTATAGCAGCATGAAAAAAGGGTATTGTGCATTTATTGTTCTGTATAAAGTGTACGATCGGGTGAGTAGGCGTTTGTTATGGAATGTTCTGAGAGTATGGTGTGAATGCATGGTTAGTATGATGGAAGTAAAGCTTGTGTTGGCGTGGATGAGGCTTTGAGCGAATGGTTTGACATTGAACAGAGTGTTATGTCTCCACGGTTATTTAATGTATTCATGGATAAGTGAGTAGATAGTGGGGCGTATGGCCCCAATTTGACCTTTGACCCCAATTTGTGTGACGTAATCATTGCGTGTTATGTTGCAACATCCTGTTTGAGTACCGTGACCTACTTTCCTCTGATTGGCTGCAATAAATAGCCTCCTTCCCCCACCAATTTTGACCTGCTTTCCACATCCGCCTCCCACATTGGTTCCTCTGTCACAAGGCTCAGCCTTCCCCCCAACCCTGGCGCCAGTATGTCAGCCCAACAAGAAAAGAATAGATATTGAGGTCATTGCCTCGGGCATCTGGTTTTCCCTGGTGCCAGGTTGGCGGGCAGACAAAACGAGTTGAGACAAGAATAGATATTGAGGTCAATGCCCTAGGGCAACGGGTTTTTCCCTGGCGCCAGTATGTCAGCCCGACAAGACAAGAATAGATATTGAGGTCATTGCCCCGGGCAACGGGGGTTTTCCCTGGCGTCAGTTTGACGGAGGGCTCGGCACGAAGCTTGCGCTATGGCTGACAAGCCTAGAATGAACATCGGCTTTTCTGTCCCAAGGCTCTGTCCCGGAACAAGCAGCATGAACCTTGCGCTATGGTGCTTTGTGGTAGAGTGTGGTAATTTGTTCCAGAGACCCCCCTCCTTCTTCGCCACCCTGACGCCATGTTTGAGTGACCTACTTTCCTCTGATTGGTTGCTATAAATATCCTCCTTCCCCACCAATTTTGACCTGCTTTCCACATCCGCCTACCCCCTCCCCCACGACTACCAACCCTGGACATGTTGGTTCTTGATGATTGTTATTAGATATTGAGGTCATTGCCCCGGGAAACGGGGTTTTTCCCTGGCGCCAGTATGTCGGCCCGACAAGACAAGAATAGATATTGAGGTCATTGCCTCGGGCATCTGGTTTTCCCTGGTGCCAATATGTCGGCCCGACAAGACAAGAATAGATATCGAGGTCATTGCCCGGGGCAACAGGGTTTTTCCCTGGCGCCAGTATGTCGGGCAGAATGAACATCGGCTCTTCTGTCACAAGGCTCTGTCCCGGAACAAGCAGCATGAACCTTGCGCTATGGTGCTTTGTGGTAGAGTGTGGTAATTTGTTCCAGAGACCCCCCTCCTCCTTCGCCACCCTGACGCCAGACTTCCGGGGCGACACGTGACCTCGATAACCTTGGGTTTTCCCAATGACGTAATCATCGCAACCCTGGCGCCAGGTTGGCGGGCAGACAAGTTGGGACAAGAATAGATCGTGACCTCTGCAAGCTGGGTGTTTCCTATGACGTAATCATTGCGTGTTATGTCGCAACTCTAGCATCTCTAATTATGCACAATCAGGGGCCTCGGAATCCACAGTTAGGGGCCACTACACCCGTCACAAGTCTACTAAAATTGGTTGTTTGGTAGCGTCTGTCGAAATGCCTGGAAATGTACCTCCACCCGCAGTTCTCGGACCGGACAACCTGGGTTTTTTCCTATGCCGTAATCATTGCGTGTTATGTCACAACTCTAGCTGACACATGCACAATCAGGGGCCTCGGAATCCACAGTTAGGGGCCACTACACCCGTCACAAGTCTACTAAAATTGGTTGTTTGGTAGCGTCTGTCGAAATGCCTGGAAATGTTCCTCCACCCGCAGCTCACGGACCGGACAACCTGAGTTTTTTTCCTATGACGTAATCATCGCGTGTTATGTTCCAACCCTGGCGCCAGTATGTCGGCCCGACAAGACAAGAATAGATATTGAGGTCATTGCCTCGGGCATCTGGTTTTCCCTGGTGCCAATATGTCGGCCCGACAAGACAAGAATAGATATCGAGGTCATTGCCCGGGGCAACAGGGTTTTTCCCTGGCGCCAGTAGGTCGGCACAACAAGACGAGTTGAGACAAGCTTAGATATCGAGGTCATCGACACGGGCGCCAGGTTGGCGGGCAGACAAGACAAGTCGAGACAAGAATATATCGTGTGACGTCAAACGAGGGAGGGGGTGGCTATAAAGAGGGGTGCCCACTTGGTTGTCTATTTATAAACGTTTGTAGAGCGGTCCAATATGGACAAGTTACAGCAGCTGGTAAATATCGTCGACGCGGTGCAGACCGTCAAATTGTGTGATATAGCCGTAGATCAAAAGTACTCGGTGGATAAACTAAAAGCCGTCAATCCAAAGTTCGGGATACGCCTAATAGTCTACCTAGACGGCGAGTTTTGTGTATTTCTACCCTGCCGGTTTGGTACTCTTACAGATGAAGACGTGTGTGAGTTAAATAAAGAAAAACTTGTATTTACCTGCCCCGGAGTAAAACCCGGTTCACCAACCATTGTGAACTTTGAACGCGCTTAAGAGACACGGCAGTAAACAACAACAACGGGCAGCGGAGCATAGGGGACTCTACAGGACGTTTAGCTCTCAGGTACGCTCACCATGCTTCGATCCGGCTATATTAATTTAATGTTTGTGGGCCATACAATGGAGGGGCGTGCCTATATTACGGGAGAAAATGTTCACAGTGTCGCGGTGTGTGATAGACAGGTAATTTACAAAGTAGAGGAGCGAGGCTACATAGAGTTTTGTGACTCTACCTGTCACACGATACGAGCGACGGAAGTACTACCCTACGAGAGAATCGTGGAAACGTATATGTGTGATGTAACGTGCGCCGTTTACAATTTCCGCAAGGGGGACGTGGTAGCTGTGTTACCCCGACCTCCCCCACCACCCTTCCGAGCTCCACACCATCCGTCACCGTACTTCACGCCGCCGCCGCCCTCAGAGAGACAGCCGTACACACCCCCAGAGTCACAGGCGTGCCCAGCCCCAGAGTACCCACCACCTGAGTCGTCTACCCACCACACGTCACAGGCGTACCCGTCGTCAGAGTCGCCTGTTTACCAGCCAGCAGAGTCAGCTGCGTGCCCACCACCACCGCCGGAGGTAAAGTTTGAAGAACCTGTAAATCTCGAGGATTTAACAATTTACAAAAATTATTCAAATGTTAAAATTATAGGTGAAACGCCCGCCGACTACATACTCAGCCTGGGCAGTTTCGGTAACGTTTTCCTTCCAAAGTCAATCTATTATTTGGATTGTAAGCGCTTTAAATCTAAAGCACGCTGTATGATATATCTCGGAGGACAAAGTGTGATGTTTAAAAGTGAATTCATAAACTAGACGTACTCTGCTGCTGTCATAGGAGCTAGTGGTGAAATTTTGAAAAAAAACGTTGAGAGCGAGTGTTTGGGTATTTCTTTTGCTGCATCTCCAATTGACATTATGCCGTTTAAATGCTGCGTTTGTGATGGATCCTACGCAAAGCTATCCAATCTTATTCGGCACAAAATTCAATGTCATCAAACTGCTGCTCACCAGGATACCTGTTGGGACGAGGAGGTATTATGCAGGGCGTTAGACATGATCGAGAAAGAGGAATACAATCGTGTCAAGTGCTTAAACGAACTTGAGAAAAACAAAAGTTATAACGTTGTGCTATCGGAAGAGCCCGAACCTAATGTTATTGTGCTTGAGTTAGTCGGAAGAGTAAGATTGCCAGGTAAAAACTGTGGAGACATTGTCAATATACACTCTACCGTCTCTCAACGTGTCTTGAACTATTTTGGAGGTGGCTCCTACTAATTTTCTAGATGGTAGATGTCTTTTATATGTATTGGTCAAAACACCTAAACAATATTGCTGCTTGTTGTGAATGTTTTAAATTAACCAATTGTTGATTGTCAATAAAAAAAAACTAACAATAAAATTGACTCCTACTCATTTTCTAGCTGGTAGATGTCTTTTAAATGTATTGGTCAAAAGACCTAAATAATATTGCTGCTTGTTGTGAATGTTTTAAATTAATCAATTGTTGACTGTCAATAAAAAAACTAACAATAAAATTGACTCCTACTCATTTTCTGGCTGGTAGATGTATTTTATATGTATTGGTCAAAAGACCTAAATAATATTGCTGCTTGTTGTTGTTGTTGTTTTAAATTAATCAATTGCTGATTGTCAATAAAAAAAACTAGCACTAAATGTCGTTATTATTTTTTAAATCCTCGGCCGGACAATCAAAGACCTGAAGGAGACGCCAACATTGTTGTGACTTAGTGTGCTATCCAAAGATAAATTAAAAGGGTTGAATTGCTTATCTAATCCATAATATATATTTACGAGTATATCTTACCCCCTTAATGTGAACAAACCAGTACACGTACTAAGATACATATGTAAGCCAAAGTTTCCAGGGCTCGATTCCCGTGTTCAGGTGTAATTTTTTTCAGAATATGATATGTATTAAATGGTGAAGGAGAAACGCTACATATAAAGGAGGCAGCAGCTTTCTCATCACGGCGTTAAAGCCGCGGTCACACTAGGCTGGTTACTAGCCGCTAATTGAATAGCTGCTACTAGCAGCATACAGGCAGCGTAGTGTGAACTAAAAACAGCGGCTGTTTTCACCATCCGGCGAGTGATTTACTAGCAGCTGGTGAAGTTGGACATGTTTAACTTTTGCCAGCCACCAGCCGGTCACGTGACTCACTCGCCGCCACTAGTAGCGCTCCACAAACATGTGTGAACCCTCTAGTAGCGCACTAGCGGCTGGTACACCTTCTTGCTTTGTTGTTTGAATACACACATATTGTTGTAGTGTTTGCAGTGAATAAGTTCGTAATGGCTGAATTAAAGTGGTCTGGGAAGGAGGTGATTGACTTTTTAAATATTTTTCAAACTTATCAGTGTCTGTGGGATGCCTCCTCACCTGATTATATGAAAAGAAACGTAAAAGAGGCAGCATTTAATAGATTGATGGATGAGTTGAATCTTGCTGGATTGCATACAACTTTGGAACCACTAAAGAAGAAGATCAAAAGTTTAAGAGACACTTACAGAAATGAACTAAACAAAATAAAAAAATCGAAGAAGAGTGGTGCTGGGGCAAGAGATGATTACAAACCAAAGCTCGTTTGGTTTTCTGCAGCAGAAGCGTTCTGGCGTGGCGTCGTTATTGGAAGGGAATCAACTTCTAATTTGGTCAGTATAATTAAGCAATCTAATAAAATAACATAGAAATTATATTTGCCATTTTATGTATGCTATGATTTTTCTTTTCTTTAGGGAAACATAAGGGTGTCTGGTCGTCTTTCCTGTCTATGTGTCTTTCAGTCTATCAGTTAGGCTATGCCTCTCAAAATATATAGTAGACATAAACTGAAACCACATGTAAAGCCAAATGCTTGTGGGCCTACACACAATGCCAATTAGTGTATTCAATTTACTTTGTACATTTACCTTAAAATACCCCATTTGTATGCTGGTGTTTTATGTTAATAGTTCTAGGCATTAAATTAAACTGCATTGACGCTATGTATGGCAGGTAGGCGCCCATATATGTTGAAAAACATGGGCTCTTAGCATTTTACTATACCCTTAGTCCCCCCGACCTCCCAGCACTTTGAAGAACTTTCAAAATAGTGGTTAACTTAGCTATTTTTAATTAGATTAGCTTAAGAGTTTTAATATCAATTTAGAATATGCCATCACTTTGTACATAAAATGCAGGGGGACGTTTTACATTGGAACAAAACTTTGACAAACATGATATTTAAAGCAATAATTTGCAGCTACTGCTAAGAGCGAGCCCTACAACACATTGAGCTTACTAGCCTAAGCTCTTATATAAAATACATTTTTTATGTATTATCCTAGTGAATAATTTTTAGGATTAAAGGAATAAACAAAATTATAATAGATACAAATAATAACTCATGTTTTCACGTGAACAATCTAGCCAAAAAACAGACATAGAACCACTACTCACTTAACTAATAACATTACATCACATTCCAGTTTCTGAAGTAGGTTTCATTCATCATAATTGTCATCGTTCTCGTCGTTGTCATCGCAGTTTTCACATGCTTGTACAGACTTCATTTGCCATGGTACAGCTAAACGTGTCATAAACTGTTGCGTGTACCATTGTCGAAGTTCTTCTCCATCCTTCTTGTAGTTATTTGATGAATATAGCCGGTTTACCGGATACATCAAACTTGGCACCTCTCGCCATGCACCCAGGGAAATTACTCCTGTGCTTAAATCTTCCACATCCACGGATCCAGGAGGAAAGTATGTCTTCGAAGATGACATTCTGAGCCAGTTGTGAATGGCGCAAGCTGATTTTACTGCAACTTCTATGGTGTCAACGTTGAGAGGTATGGGTCTGCTGAAAATACGAAACCGACTAGCTAATATACCAAACGCATTCTCTGCAACACGCCTTGCTCTGGACACTCTGTAGTTATAAATTCTCTCTTCTAGTGTAAGCCCTCTGTGCGAATACGGTTTCAACAGATATGACGTGAGAGCAAAAGCATCATCTCCAACGCAAAGCCCTCCTTCAGGCCAGTTAAGAAGGTTCTTCTCCAGTGCTATCCTTAAAGTTGAATTGTTGAAGATAGCACTGTCATTAGACCTGCCATCACTTCCAACGTCTATGTATCGAAAGCAATAGTCTCCATCTACCATTGCAAATAATACAATACTATAAGTGCCCTTGTAGTTGTAAAACAATGAAGTGGTATTTGGAGGGCGTTGAATCCTGATGTGTTTTCCATCCAGGGCACCACAGCAGTTAGGAAAGTTCCATTTTAACTCAAAACCCCTTTGAATATTCTCCCAGTCAAAAGTTGTACTAGGTACCTAAAAACAAACATACAATAGATTAAAATTGAATATAAAAAAGTTGTAATTTTGTAAAAATGAAGGGTGAACACCGGAGATAGTTAAGAAAATTGTAGGTAAAGGAAAAATCAGACAATATAGTCCCAAGATTTTTAATGTCTTATTTTTAGGTCCCCGGGATCTCTGAGCCTTCGGGCCATCTGTATGTCCTATGTGCACGACATCATCTACTTCATAATGTTTTCCTTTTCTAGGATATCATTTCTGGGTTCTCAACCCAGAATAGTGAAGTAGAGGAACAAGGAGAAAGAGAAGACGAAGACAATACTCAATATTCTGAAAAACAACACGAAACCCTCGCAAACAATCCAGAAACTTCACGTACATCTGAGTTAAAGTCAAGTAAGCTATCATTGTTTTCCTTGCAAACTCCATCTCACTCAAGGAAACGCTCGCCAGTAAAAATGCTACCACCAACTCGTCCATTGAAAGCTTTTAAACATGGACCAGGTAAAAAGTGTCCAACTAGGTTCGAATATGCTGTTAATAAATTACAAGATGTAGCACAAATGACTATAGGGGACAATGAAGATCAGTATGAAAGATTTGGTAAGCATATAGCTAGCCAACTCCGTGAGCTGCCGTTAAGAAACTTTATTTTTTTACAAGACAAGATTCAAAATCTGATAACGTTAGAAAGACTATCCTGTTTAGATAAGCTAACCATTCCACAAGCATCATCACCATCTCTTCAAGGCAGTGACACTAGCTCCAGCACTCCTAATCGGCAACAAAGTACGTCAGAATTCGTAAACTCTTCACAAGCATCACCATCAGACATTGAAACTTGCTTCAGTGAAGAAGAAATTACACCAGGACTCGATGTCCTATCTCAGGCACTATTTACCATTTGCAAAAACCCATAGCAAAGACAGATATAATATTGTTGGATGTTTTATTTACACCTTTCTTATATTCATTTGTTTAAGACAAAATTAATTCAAATTTAAAAATGAACAGTCAGCCAATATCAAGAAACAAAGTAATGATCCTATTGTTGTATTTGTAGACTTTATTTCAATAGAGCATATTGTAATCCATTCTTCATGTTATCTTAATTAAATTATATTAATAGTGAATTTTTGTACTAATGTATATTCTTCTTAACTTTATTATGTATTATGCAGATATTATATGATCTTACCTTAATGAATGGTTGAAGAACTTCGTAGATAGCACTCAACACATCAGGCAAAAACACTGAAATTGAATTGTGTGGAACTCTGAACAAATACGCTAGGGATTTGAAACTGTCCCCAGTTGCAAGGTACCTTAAAGCAATCTCGAGTTTAATTTTGCAAGGAATTGCCTGTCGTAGCTTAGTATCTTGTTTTCGTATTATGGGTGTAACTAATTCCAGCAACTCTTCAAACTTGGGTACAGACAATCTTAAAACATTCCTGTATGATGCTGGGTCCTCTTCTTTAAGTTCTTCTAAAAGTCTGGTCGATGCCCCAACTGCTCCCTACGTCCTATCCAGGGTCTAACCCACCAGCGCCTCTCCTTGCGTTGCAGCATTTGTATGCAAAGTTCAATCACTCCTATCCTCAACAACCGTCTTAAATATTCACGCCGTGGACCAACAGACGACATTTTTTCCATAAAACAGAGCACCAAACTGACGAGACAGCCGCTAGTAGCAGTCACTTGTGGCAGCGAAGTGTGACCCACTGACCAGCCGCTGCTTGCTGCTGGCTGGTAGAAGCAACAGCAAGCAGCGGCTGGTCAGTGGGTCACACTTCGCTGCCACAAGCGACTGCTACTAGCGGCTGTCTCGTCAGTTTGGTGCTCTGTTTTATGGAAAAAATGTCGTCTGTTGGTCCACGGCGTGAATATTTAAGACGGTTATTGAGGATAGGAGTGATTGAACTTTGCATACAAATGCTGCAACGCAAGGAGAGGCGCTGGTGGGTTAGACCCTGGATAGGACGTAGGGAGCAGTTGGGGGCATCGACCAGACTTTTAGAAGAACTTAAAGAAGAGGACCCAGCATCATACAGGAATGTTTTAAGATTGTCTGTACCCAAGTTTGAAGAGTTGCTGGAATTAGTTACACCCATAATACGAAAACAAGAACTAAGCTACGACAGGCAATTCCTTGCAAAATTAAATTCGAGATTGCTTTAAGGTACCTTGCAACTGGGGACAGTTTCAAATCCCTAGCGTATTTGTTCAGAGTTCCACACAATTCAATTTCAGCGTTTTTGCCTGATGTGTTGAGTGCTATCTACGAAGTTCTTCAACCATTCATTAAGGTAAGATCATATAATATCTGCATAATACATAATAAAGTTAAGAAGAATATACATTAGTACAAAAATTCACTATTAATATAATTTAATTAAGATAACATGAAGAATGGATTACAATATGCTCTATTGAAATAAAGTCTACAAATACAACAATAGGATCATTACTTTGTTTCTTGATATTGGCTGACTGTTCATTTTTAAATTTGAATTAATTTTGTCTTAAACAAATGAATATAAAAAAGGTGTAAATAAAACATCCAACAATATTATATCTGTCTTTCCTATGGGTTTTTGCAAATGGTAAATAGTGCCTGAGATAGGACATCGAGTCCTGGTGTAATTTCTTCTTCACTGAAGCAAGTTTCAATGTCTGATGGTGATGCTTGTGAAGAGTTTACGAATTCTGACGTACTTTGTTGCCGATTAGGAGTGCTGGAGCTAGTGTCACTGCCTTGAAGAGATGGTGATGATGCTTGTGGAATGGTTAGCTTATCTAAACAGGATAGTCTTTCTAACGTTATCAGATTTTGAATCTTGTCTTGTAAAAAAATAAAGTTTCTTAACGGCAGCTCACGGAGTTGGCTAGCTATATGCTTCCCAAATCTTTCATACTGATCTTCATTGTCCCCGATAGTCATTTGTGCTACATCTTGTAATTTATTAACAGCATATTCGAACCTAGTTGGACACTTTTTACCTGGTCCATGTTTAAAAGCTTTCAATGGACGAGTTGGTGGTAGCATTTTTACTGGCGAGCGTTTCCTTGAGTGAAATGGAGTTTGCAAGGAAAACAATGATAGCTTACTTGACTTTAACTCAGATGTACGTGAAATTTCTGGATTGTTTGCGAGGGTTTCGTGTTGTTTTTCAGAATATTGAGTATTGTCTTCATCTTCTCTTTCTCCTTGTTCCTCTACTTCACTATTCTGGGTTGAGAACCCAGAAATGATATCTTAGAAAAGGAAAACATTATGAAGTAGATGATGTCGTGCACATAGGACATACAGATGGCCCGAAGGCTCAGAGATCCCGAGGACCTAAAAATAAGACATTAAAAATCTTGGGACTATATTGTCTGATTTTTCCTTTACCTACAATTTTCTTAACTATCTCCGGTTTTTTCAATGTGTTCACCCTTCATTTTTACAAAATTACAACTTTTTTATATTCAATTTTAATCTATTGTATGTTTGTTTTTAGGTACCTAGTACAACTTTTGACTGGGAGAATATTAAAAGGGGGTTTTGAGTTAAAATGGAACTTTCCTAACTGCGGGTGGTGCCCTGGATGGAAAACACATCAGGATTCAACGCCCTCCAAATACCACTTCATTGTTTTACAACTACAAGGGCACTTATAGTATTGTATTATTTGTAATGGTAGATGGAGACTATTGCTTTCGATACATAGACTTTGGAAGTGATGGCAGGACTAATGACAGTGCTATCTTCAACAATTCAACTTTAAAGATAGCACTGGAGAAGAACCTTCTTAACTGGCCTAAAGGAGGGCTTTGCGTTGGAGATGATGCTTTTGCTTTCACGTCATATCTGTTGAAACCGTATTCGCACAGAGGGCTTACACTAGAAGAGAAATTTATAACTACAGAGTGTCCAGAGCAAGGCGTGTTGCAGAGAATGCGTTTGGTATATTAGCTAGTCGGTTTAGTATTTTCAGCAGACCCATACCTCTCAACGTTGATACCATAGAAGTTGCAGTAAAATCAGCTTGCGCCATTCACAACTGGCTCAGAATGTCATCTTCGAAGACATACTTTCCTCCTGGATCCGTGGATGTGGAAGATTTAAGCACAGGAGTAATTTCCCTGGGTGCATGGCGAGAGGTGCCAAGTTTGATGTGTCCGGTAAACCGACTATATTCATCAAATAACTACAAGAAGGATGGAGAAGAACTTCGACAATGGTACACACAACAGTTTATGACACGTTTAGCTGTACCATGGCAAATGAAGTCTGTACAAGCATGTGAAAACTGCGATGACAACGACGAGAACGATGACAATTATGATGAATGAAACCTACTTCAGAAACTGGAGTGTGATGTAATGTTATTAGTTAAGTGAGTAGTGGTTCTATGTCTGTTTTTTGGCTAGATTGTTCACGTGAAAACATGAGTTATTATTTGTATCTATTATAATTTTGTTTATTCCTTTAATCCTAAAAATTATTCACTAGGATAAATACATAAAAAATGTATTTTATATAAGAGCTTAGGCTAGTAAGCTCAATGTGTTGTAGGGCTCGCTCTTAGCAGTAGCTGCAAATTATTGCTTTAAATATCATGTTTGTCAAAGTTTTGTTCCAATGTAAAACGTCCCCCTGCATTTTATGTACAAAGTGATGGCATATTCTAAATTGATATTAAAACTCTTAAGCTAATCTAATTAAAAATAGCTAAGTTAACCACTATTTTGAAAGTTCTTCAAAGTGCTGGGAGGTCGGGGGGACTAAGGGTATAGTAAAATGCTAAGAGCCCATGTTTTTCAACATATATGGGCGCCTACCTGCCATACATAGCGTCAATGCAGTTTAATTTAATGCCTAGAACTATTAACATAAAACACCAGCATACAAATGGGGTATTTTAAGGTAAATGTACAAAGTAAATTGAATACACTAATTGGCATTGTGTGTAGGCCCACAAGCATTTGGCTTTACATGTGGTTTCAGTTTATGTCTACTATATATTTTGAGAGGCATAGCCTAACGATAGACTGAAAGACACATAGACAGGAAAGACGACCAGACACCCTTATGTTTCCCTAAAGAAAAGAAAAATCATAGCATACATAAAATGGCAAATATAATTTCTATGTTATTTTATTAGATTGCTTAATTATACTGACCAAATTAGAAGTTGATTCCCTTCCAATAACGACGCCACGCCAGAACGCTTGTAATGCAATAGATTGACCCTAAAGAGTATTTGAAAGCATTGACCATTTATCATTCTAATTATTCATATATTCAAAAATATTTTACATATAATTAAACATATTTTTCTTTATTTAAATTTTACAACCTATTACGTGGCGCTTAAATCACGTCTTCCTCTAAATTATTTACTAGTTAGTTCGCGCCTCGTGGTAAGATGGCAGCATCTACTGGAGCTAAACTTAAGAAATGTTAACGTCTTTTAAAGTATTTCCTCTTCGAGAAGCTTCCAAACGCAATTGGTATTTTTCTTTCTGAGTTTGTAGGTGTGTAATTTACCGTTAGGAAGATTCCTTCGAGAAG
The DNA here is from genome assembly GCA_039000515.1 of Timema cristinae. Taxonomy (NCBI): domain Eukaryota; kingdom Metazoa; phylum Arthropoda; class Insecta; order Phasmatodea; family Timematidae; genus Timema; species Timema cristinae. Next base: position 40,711 of record JBCFYV010001432.1, on the reverse strand, counting down.
CTTCTATTGAACTCAGATATATGTGACTTTTTGAAACTTAGTTTTTCACTGTGCAATCAGTCGTGGTTTTGAATGGACGTGCTTTAAGCGATCAGTGATTATAATTGTTAGGCCCTCGACATGATCGTGTTTCGATTAGAAAATATTAATAACAATATGATTTCAATTTAAAGAATAAACAGATATCAAACTTTATGTGATATATTATCATTTATTAAAGTCTAATGATAAGGAACGAGGCATTATAAGTAAAGCACATAGTTGCGTAATAGAAATAATGATTTACGGAGTGACTCTTAAATGACTCTGTTATGTAATATAGCAAATAGCGACACAACGTGGGGCATTTATAATCAAAAATATTACGAAGTGTAACAAATGACGACACAACGTGGGGGATTTATAATCAAAAATATTACGAAGTGTAACAAATGACGTATAACTAAGGGGCTGAACGCGAAAAGTGTAACAAATAGCATTCCAACGAGGGGCTGAAGAAACGTAATGTAACACGCTTCTGCTGCAGAAAACCAAACGAGCTTTGGTTTGTAAACATCGCTTGCACCAGCACCACTCTTCTTCGATTTTTTTATTTTGTTTAGTTCATTTCTGTAAGTGTCTCTTAAACTTTTGATCTTCTTCTTTAGTGGTTCCAAAGTTGTATGCAATCCAGCAAGATTCAACTCATCCATCAATCTATTAAATGCTGCCTCTTTTACGTTTCTTTTAATATAATCAGGTGAGGAGGCATCCCACAGACACTGATAAGTTTGAAAAATATTTAAAAAGTCAATCACCTCCTTCCCAGACCACTTTAATTCAGCCATTACGAACTTATTCACTGCAAACACTACAACAATATGTGTGTATTCAAATGACGCAGCAAGAAGGTGTACCAGCCGCTAGTGCGCTACTTGAGGGTTCACACTTGTTTGTGGAGCGCTACTAGTGGCGGCGAGTGAGTCACGTGACCAGCTGGTGGCTGGCAAAAGTTAAACATGTCCAACTTCACCAGCCGCGGGTAAATCACTCGCCGGATGGTGAAAACAGCCGCTGTTTTTAGTTCACACTACGCTGCCTGTATGCTGCTAGTAGCAGCTATTCAACTAGCGGCTAGTAACCAGCCTAGTGTGACCGCGGCTTTAGGAAGACTGCCCGCTGCGCCAAGTGTCCAGAAAGAATGTATAACTCTCTCTCTCTCTCTGTGAAGGGAGACATGTATTTGTCTGTTAATCTATGTCGCGTGGTCAATGGTCAAGACGTCTAAGGAATCACTTGGCCGCGAGGCGTTAGCATGTCTGTCTGTCCCCCCAGAGTCAAGTGTCCAGGCTTCGATTCCCTGTATGACTGAAAATGATGGTTTAAGGGGGAGGGGAATGGGAACTAGTACACCAATTGAAGCAAAGAGACGGTCTTACACATGCCAGGGGTTCAAAACCCTATATTAGCCACATGTCATGATGTTTTTTCTGGGAGAGCGGATTCCCGTAAGGTGCTTCCCTGTCTCACTCTCCGTGGCTTCGTTGAAACAGCAACAATAAATTTAACGTTCGCAAAAATATTTACTTTTACAAAAAAATCACAAGTAATACAATTATGAAAATCTTGAAATTATTTTAAATTAATATGTTGATGAAACTATATACGCTGATATAATATATAACATTTACACTAAACAAATTAGTTACTTAAACAGCAACCAAATATTTAAGGTCCGAAAAAATATTTTGATCTAATAATAATATATTTACTTTTACAAAAAAACAAAAAAAACATAAGTTTTACAACTATGAAAATCTTGAAAATATTTTGATATAATAATATATTTAGTTTTACAAAAAAACAAAAAAAACCACAAGTTTTATAATTATGAAAATCTTGAAAATATTTTGATATAATAATATATTTAGTTTTACAAAAAAATCACAAGTAATACAATTATGAAAATCTTGAAATTATTTTAAATAAATATGTTGACTAAACTATATATACGCTGACATAATATTTTGATATAAAAATATATTTACTTTTACAAAAAAAACACAAGTAATACACTTATGAGGATCTTGAAATTATTTTAAATTAATATGTTGTTACGTTTTAAATATTAAACTATATATCCTTTACCGTCCAAATAAGCCTCCATATAAATCTATGTAATTGAAAACATTTAACTTTAAGCTTTAATCATGATAATCTAATATTTGTTTGATTATTCAATTTTACATATTATGTTATTTTAAAGTGTTATGAGCTTCGTTGTTACACCTTCATTACACTATAGGGCGTTTTACATGACAGTTTTATCATCCAACTATGTCAAATAAAAATTTGTATACAACTAAGTATTTAAATTAACATATTTGTATAAATTGTACATTTTTTTGACATTAATGAATATATTTGTCAACACTTAACTTGATATGAAATTGTTCTAATAATACACCATCATGATTTAATATTATATTTGTGTTTTGCTTATCATACATGTTTTCATACACCCTCATGACACTTGTTCTCAATATATTCACAGCTGATCCATCATTGATGGTGGAGTTGCTAAATTTATGTAAGGTATTTCGTAATCATTTCCAGTGGGATGCATCATACCTCCGTTCAGACCCATGTCTATAGAGAGGGTCTTGTTGACATCATTGGTAGCGGGGGGCATTGCACCCCTGTTAAGAACCATGCTGTTGGAGGGGGATGCTGAACCCCCATTCGGAAGCCACTCGGGCTTAGCTCCTCCTGAGCTTATGATGGTTTTCTGGACTTGCGCATCACTGAATCTACATCAAAATCGTCATCAATCGGAGTGGTGATTGATTTTAAATCTGGTGATTTGGTATTTATTAAAAAAAGGTTATTCTTATTTATAATGAAATAAAAAACTTCTCCCGTTGATTAAAAAACAATTAAACTTTATATATATATATATTATATATATATATATATATATATATATATGTCGTAAGTATACTACGCTTAAATTAGTTTATTTTAGATAAATAAGTAACAGTATTATTGATAATGTAAAAGAGCTCATGTGTCAGTAAAATTGGCATAATACCATCAGGTATTTAATATATTAATGTACTATTTATTGTAATATAAAAGAAGTGGAACGCCCAGATCTATGACAGCTCTCTCTCTCTCTCTCTCTCTCTCACACACACACACACACACACGCAATACACACACACGGCGTATCGGTGAGCGATAGACATGTAATTTACAAAGTAGCGGAGCGAGGCTACATAGCTGGGGCCTTGAAGGTCGTTAAATCACATCGAGGAACAGAAATGTTAAATTTAAACATCATTCATTAACCTCCTTGGAGTTACACGACCTCATGAGTTCGTTGAATGTACATTTAATCAGATAAACAGGTGATCATATCAACTGTATCGAGTCATTTTAAAGCAATAAGCGTAGTTGAAAACTAATATTACACCGTCAATGATGATGAGCCAAATAGTAATTACTTATTTCAACTGTATCGAGTCATTTTAAAGCAATAAACGTAGTTGAAAACTAATATTACTCCGTCAATATTTAATGATTATGATGATTCAAATAGTAATTACCTATTCTATTTTGATCTAAATTAGAAAGATCGGTTCAATGCTTCTCTAGAGAAAATGGGATTTGATTCATATATATAGAGAGCTGTTTTAGAATAACCGTGCCTTCTTCACGTGAAAATATAAAGCTACGGAGCGCTTGATTAGACAAAACCATGGAAAATTCAACAACAGCCACATCAGGTATTTCAATTATCTTCTTTTACATAACTTATAAAGTGTTTGATTTAATGTTCATAAACCATGTTTGGAGTCAACATTTTGGTCTAACCGGTTAGGGTCAATCCCGTAACTTCCTATAAATACTATCAACATTTATTTCTAAAAGGGAAACTTGAACGTAATTATCTGGTGAACTGGAACAAAGTATTATTATTATTTAACACAACAGCTTACTACCCCCGTTCGCCTTATATGCTTAAAAACTAATGTATTAGGAATTTGAAAGGATGAATTTAGAGGAAGTAAACACACATTTGCGCGTTGTGAGAGTGGAAAAAAAAACTAACCTTATTTCACCCACACAAGATTCGAGGGAGGGAATCCTTAAATCAGTGGACGGATACACTACCAACTAAACTAAGGTGTCGGGTTAAATGGGTACCCTGGGAGTGTTTGTTTGACATTGCAACAGAAAACTTAAGACCCTTAGAGTTGAGGGGATTGTTTGATGTTTAGGTTACTTTACAGATGTTGCGAGGAAAGCCTACTTAACGGTTTCTACACCGATACAATAAACAACAGTGGGAGAAATCACCTTAATATTTTCCCTGGCTGTGATTTACATGAGTAGGCCAGTAGGAATGGTATGCGTCACCGCCTGGAAGTCAGAAAGATGTTTACATGCTAGGAATGCGTAGACGACACATAACGTACATAAGATGTGAAATTACTTTTACTCTTTGTGTCAAAATAGTAATATAGTTGAATGATAAAGCCGGCAGTTGAAACGCTCAAAATTGTAATGAAGTGTAACAATAATAATAATAATATTTAGCACCGCGTATTACTACCCGTTCGGGTTATACGCTTTAAGTACTAATTACGCTAAAGGATTAGGAATTGGGAAGGTTTAATTAGATGAAGTGAACCTGCATTTGCGTGGAGGGAGAGTGGAAAACCATTTAGGAAAAACCACCCACAGTTTACCCGACCGAGATTCAAAACTCGATCTCCCCGTCCTCAGCAGTCGAGCTCAGCACAACTAGCGCGTTAGCCAACTACGCCACCGAGGCAGTTAAATTAAATTGATTTAGCCTACATGCTATCTCCATTAATTTCGCAAATAGTTGTAGGCCTATTATTTATTTTACTGATAAAATAATTGTAGATAGTACAATCTTGTTCTACATTAATAAGTTTTTATATTAAAAATAAAATCCTTCTAAGACATAGTCTGAAGATAGTTGATTAAAATGATAAGATAGTGTTGACGTGCAGAGACATGACTTCGGGCTTTTCTGGTTCAAATTTATTTGTTCAAACATTTTAGCTGGATGTGCAACACCTTTTTATCGTATTTTCATTGCATCAATTTTTAAAGTTACTATTTATTGATACGTAGGTCTATTATAAAACACATGAATAATACGAACAGTTCGAATGGCTAGTAAGTCACGATGCACACACATATTTTTGCGAACATTAAATTTTTTGTTACTGTTTAGTGTAAATGTTTATGTCAGCTTCGAATGGCTAGTAAGTCACAATGCACACACATATTTTTGCGAACATTAAATTTCTTGTTACTGTTTAGTGTAAATGTTTATGTCAGCTTATATATACTCTAAATAAAATAAATAAACTTAGCACCGAAAATATGACATGGTCGACGGAGAGTTTTTATTGTAATTCTAGCGGTTTTCTACTGGGTAGGTTTCCCAACCTCTCTTCATTCAAATGCGGATACATTTACTATGAATAATGTCAGCGTATATATACTCTAGCAACTAGGACGGTGACGGGAGATCGTGGTTCGTTAAATGATTATTTTAACCAACTATTTATTCAGAGTCCCAGTGAGTAATATACGTTTGCCATAAAACTTAGTTTCCCAATATATTATCCTCCTATTAAATTAGGTCTCTCTCTCTCTCTCTCTCTCTCTTATATATATATATATATATATATATATATATAAACTTATTTTGATTGTGTTAAGCCTTAATTTAGCTAGGCTTTATTTGATAACTACAAGATTTACTAGAGGAGATATGGATACAATTGCCATTTAAATAATATCTCAACTTATTCTTTCGAAACACGGCACCTTAATTAAAGATAAAGAAATGACCTACAGTGTTCGATAAGAATCCTTATATTATTTTGAATACCAATTAAATTAAATTGATTTAGCCTACATGATATCTCCATTAATTTCACAAATAGTTGTAGGCCTATTATTTAAGTTACGGTTAAAATAATTGTAGATAGTACCATCTTGTTCTACATTAATAAAATCCATCTAAGATATAGTCTGAAGATAGCTGATTCAAACGAGAAGTTAGTGTTGACGTGCAGAGACATAACTAGGGCTTTTCTGGTTCAAATTTATTTGTTCAATGGCCCTTAAGGGGGCCGCCTCGGTACGTGAAATAGTATCAATCGTGAGAGGAGGCCTCGTCTTAAAATGAAATGCTATGTGCTGTTTTCTTGAACTACAGCGTCTGTCTCTGTCTAATCTTTCCTCTTTACACTTTCCCCACCACCCCATATCTACCAGACGATGTCAGGAGAAGAGAAGAACGGAAAGGAAACCTATCTCAAGGTCAAAAGGAAGAATGCGCGGCTGATCGCCCTACAGAGTCCAGCCTTCAGCCTGTATGTTTATTTTGTGGTATTTTGCTAGCTTGAGATTCTCGTGAAGGGTTCACAAACAAGCACAATCAATTCTTGATTAGATGGTTTAACTTGTCTTGAAACCGTATAAACCGAACGGGTAGTAGGACGCGATGCTTTAAAAAAAAACAATTGTCTTGAACACACACTTTTATACATGTCACTTTATTTAGGGAAATGTGAATATTAACTATACAATAATTAATCACGTGTAGACCAAATTTATATCTTACCTCAATTAGTTGATAACAGTGGCGTCAGAACCGAGGAGTATAAGGAGTTCCATCACACGGCCCTATACACCCAACCCCTCTTAGATTTATTCTATCGGAGAAAAAGGTTTAGTAAATAATAATAATAAATAAGGTATAGTATACATAGATAATCGGTTAATTGGTCATGTGTAACCTATTTTACACTCTTAATTAATTTCCTCTGATTATTCTAGCTGACAGGAAAAAGAAAGGAACGTTTTTGATAAATGCACCCGTATTTGTTTAGAAAAAGGGCTGTGGATAAACTATTTATTATAAAATTATAAACTTTTCCACGCAGGGACAGAATATTTATTAATATTGGATGCCTTAGCAAGCTATTTTGCGTTCTACTTGGCTTATTTTAGGGGAGACTTCAATTCGATCTACAATACATACTGGTCAATGGATATATCGAAGTGAGTGCTCATAGAAATAAGAATATATAGAAAGAGGGTGGGGATAGGGGTGACGGTTGAGGGGGGTGGAGTGTGGTTTTTTTAGAGTCCAAAAACAATTATAATGTATTTCTTCATCAACAAAGTGGGGGTAGTTAGAAATCTTTGCTTGAGTTTACTATTGTTTAAACAGTAAACAAGATAGAGTTACATTATTTGGCAAATTAAAAATAAAATCGTAACTCCAAATAGTTTCTGAAAGCATCCAATTTACAAAAATATGACAGTGGAAGTACACTTCAAATGTCTTCTAGACGGGGGATCCAAAGTACAGAAGTTACAAGTCAATAGTCAATCCAATCTATTACTTATATAAGATTCATACTTTGAACAAAACACTTCATGAGGCTATACAGACTTGACAGCGTTAAATCCAGTTGGGTATGTCTCACACTCAGGCATGGATTCAAGGGTATTGGGAATAAGAGGGTATAATCACGCCCCCCCCCCCCCTTTGAGCTATTTTTCAAAAATTTAATTGACGGATTGAAGGGTGCTGTGCTTCTCTCCAGATATACGTCCAATGTGTTCGAATAAAACATGCTTCACCTTGTTTAACCCGAACCCTGGCTTTCCCGCCCACTCCCCCTATTTCACTCCTCCTTTGTGTAATAAACAGCGTGTTATATACTATTGATTTTATTTTCGTATTTTTACTAAAATATAGACACTTGAATTAGGCATCTTTATTTTTGACAATTATTTTTTATGTTAATTTAAAAATTATAATCACAAAGGAAACAGTGGCTATATCTAGAAATTAAAGATGGCAACCAAATCCAAGATAACAGATATTTATAACCAATATAAGTTTAATCAGCAACTATTAGGTACAAAATATACATAAAGATCACCATTTTGAGCTTTGGAAATATTTTTTTTTTCCGGGAGTAAAAATACTACTGGGGCACGGACCAACACTTTATTGGTTCCTAAAGGTATTGCTTTTGTGGTGTAGCCCCCCCTCCCCCCTTGAAAAAATCCTGGATCCACCACATATCTTTGCTTTGTATTTAATCTTTTATTTATCCTTCATGTTCTTCAGGAGAGGGGGGGGGGGGCGAAGGCTTGGACCCACTGGATCCCCTTGTGTGTACGCCCCTGCTGTAGAGGGATCTTATTTTTAAAATTTGCTAGAAGAGGGTCACTCCAACTTTATTTCAGACACAAATAATTTAAAAAAATCCAGGTAATGACTCCAAATTGATTCTAAAAACATCCGATTACCAAAAATGTCCAGGTGAGGATAATTTCAAATAGCATTTAAAGACATAAATTAACTTTTCAACTAAAGGCGAGGACCACTCCAAATGGCTTATAGAAGAATCTAAATTTAAAAAAAAAAAAAATTAAAAAAATGGAGATGACTTCTCCAAATAGCATAAAAATAATTTGATTTTCCAAATTTGTGGAGGAGGATATTTACAAATAACTTTTAGGGACATCCAAGTTTCAAAAATTTATCTTGAAGAGGGGTAGAGTAAGGTAGGAGGTGAAGGGGGAAAGCAACTTCTCAAAAAACTCCTTTTTTGCTTACGGCCCCCACCACCCCGTTTCTTCACAAATAACGTTACGCCGCCACTGGTAGCAGACAATCCTTGCAACTGGTACAAAATGATGGTGAGAACAGCCCTGAACTTTTTTTAAATTGACCTACTATTGTCAACCAGAGAAGCTACGGCGTAGAGGTTTACAAGGGTGAAAGTTGAGAAATTGAATTTTATAGCTAGATTTTCATAAATAAGGCATAGACTAGAATTTTTTTGATACAGTAGTGATGAATTTTTATTTAAATATATATATATATATATATATATATATATATGGTAGATCTTAAAAAGACTTTCCTAAAATTGTACTATAGACAGGGGTGGACTAAGGTGCAGGAGAAACAAGTGGACGCTCAGGGCAGTTGCCGTAGGCGAAATTAGTAGCTTGCAATAATTACGGCAAATACTGTTTTTATAGTATTTATATATATTTTTACTTTCTCTCCATCTTACAGGTAGAGAAAGTATGGTGATCGTGAAAAAAATCTAACTCGATATTTTGATTAATCTTGACGTTTCATGACTCCCTGAATCCAAAAAAATGGTTTTTGAATTCCGTCTGTCTGTCTATTTATACCTCCAATTAGAGCCTAAACTATTTTACCGACCGAGCTTAAACTTGGTATCTAGGGTTTTCATAGTGTTTCCCCGAGGCGTTTTTGGAATTGGACAACTACCCCTAAAATTAAGGGTAGTTTACTGAAGGTAAACAAGAGAAAAAGTTGATTTTCTCAAAATCGGCTCTAACGATTTTGATTAAATTTCATTTTTAAATATTAATGAATATTTCAAACAAAATAGCTACTCTCAATATATCGGCAAAATGACTTTAAGGGCTCCGGTCTGATGCGTAAATTATAATTTTTTATCATATCTCTTAAACTATTTGAGATATGAAATTACTTATCATTACAAATATGTATGTCTATTTATAATTCAAATATTTTATAGGAAACATATTTTATAAAATCAATAACTTCCAAGCTATACGTAAATATATATATATTATTTAACTTTTCGAACACTAAAGTTTAAGTATTGCGAACGTAAAAAAAAATCTAAACTGAAATGTTGATGGATGTCGACTTCTCATGACCCCCCGAACCCTAAAAAATATTCTTTGTAATGCCGTTTGTCTGTGTGTCTATTACAACATAAAATTAAGAGTAGTTTTGTAAAGGACGTAAAGAGGAAAAATAGGTTTTCTCAAAATCTGCTATAACGATTTTGATTAAAATTCGTATCTAAGCGTTGATTAGGATTATAAATAAATTAGCTATTTTAATTTTCCCAGGAAAATGACTTTTAAGATACTTTACAGAAGCGTTAATTTCCGTATCTCCGCAAATATTTGAGATACTAAATTCATTACAAAATTGTAGTACTATTAGAAATAAAAAACTTTTATTTGACATATATTTTTTATAAAACCAACAGTTTCTGAGATATTGGCAAATATATCCTATTAATACAATTTTGTGAGCTATAGTTGTAAAGATATACTACTTAAGTTTTAACGCAATAATTATCCAATGCCATGGAGCAATTAAATATATGTAAGTCTTTCAAAAAGTGTAGGTTATATTTCCTTAAACCCCTTAGGAGAAATGTTTGTACAGCAATGATCTTGATCCATTTTAGGCTCAATAGTCAATATTTACATTTTTTACTGGCGAAAATTTATAAATGAAGAATTTAATAGCAATGCAATGGCATGAAGATGTTCAACACCTAATAAAATGTTAAAATTTTAACCGGAAATAGAGATTTTAATAGGAAGTGTAAACCCTTGCTGACCTAATATTAATCTTTTTTTATTGGTCCAAACATACAAATGAGGACATTAATTCCTTAAAAATAAAATTATAAAATTTAAAACCGTGACTCAAAAAATGTTTTACGTAAGTTTAGTGCAATTTATGCTTGGGTTTTTTAGAGTATATTATTTCGTTTCACATATATTTTAAGTTTTGAGTAAATATCGCCATTTTTAAACAATAGAGCGAGAAAGTCCGTGGGGGTTTCGTACCATTTATTTGAATATGTTATGTTACTGTATATACAAATACATCATTGGATGTAATTCTTGTATTTTAAATTTTGTGATACATAATTAATTTTAACAAATATCAAAACTTTATAGTTCGTTTCATGACTAGTCATATAACCATTTTACAGTGTAATGGATGGTATGGTATTGTTTGTAACTTGATTAAATTGTAGACGTCAACAAATAGCTCAGGATTGATTTCATCATCACCACCATGATTGAGGGATGGGAGAATTATTATCTGCTTGTGACAATACCCTTAGTCTGCCCCTGACTATAAATATCTCCTTCACAGTAATCACCCCGGTTTATGGTAGTAGGCTAATAGTATTTGACATACGAAACCAATTGTTATTAGAAATATATTAGTAGGGCTAACAATTAGCAAAGAAAAGTCAACCCTAAGAACTTCCCCCCACACAAACATAGATATTCTATGAGAGTGGTTCCCATCCTTGACCACTTCGCATTCTCCCTCAAGCCAATGATAATTGACCGTGAACCCGTAACCTCCCCAGACAAACAGGGTGAAATAAAAAACTTACTAATTCTACGTAACCAATTATATATATATATATTGTCTGACAGTAATGGAAAAAATAGATTTTTAAGAAAATTGTGAATAGCGTATTTTTTTAATATAATGTGAAAAAACAAATAAAAGATAACTTAAGAAAACTAGGGCTTATATTTACTTCACGGGCCTCCACATGTGCCTTCGCAGACCCCTAGGTACCCGTGAACCCATGTTGGGACCCTCTATCACATTCAATCACCGAGTGTGGTGCATTTAGTAGACTTGTGTCAAATATAAAATGTGGAGATTATTATTTAATTGGACAAGCAGTCATATTATTAGGGATCATGAAAACGAAATAACTAGCGTATGATGTCTAACAGCTTTATGCGCACACAAAAATGATTATAGTCTACGCTATAAAATTATTTAGAAACTCACCTTTCTTCAGAAGAAGGAGACATAGATTTGCAATCTATAGTTTCTGTATGTTTTTGCATATAAGGTTTTTGCTGGTTCGATGAATTGTTACCACCTCTGTTAGTATGTAAGTCATTTGTCTTTACAAAGCATACTCTGTGGATAAATAAGGTCACTTTTTAAGAAAATGATTTTTCTATGAATACTATTAAACTACAAAATCAAAAGCCTATAAACGGTATATTTGAAAATTTCTGACAGAAAAATATAAAGCCAAATTTACAATTCCGAAATGATGTTGTGTGTTTTGGTCATTGATCATCAATCATCAAAATCATAAAAAAAATTACATACTTTTATTAAATGGTTATTTTTCTATAACCAGTAGATATATTCTGAAAATTGAATATAATGGTGTTGTATAAAATTGGTTAAATCTAGGAAATCGCTATGCTTTGCCTTAGAATTTGCATAATTTGTATTTCAGCTAGTAGCTCAAAAATCTCAGACAAAAAGTGTAGTTACCTGAGCATTTTATTGCAAGGAAATATCATATGCATGCAAAATAGTACAGGATTTAATTTTGTCAAGTGTGTTCAAGTATTAATTATTGTAACATAAAACTTTTAATTTTGAAAAAATCTAACAATTTAATTTTAAAAATTTAAAACAAATATTCTGTAATCCCAAGCTCTAGATATTAGAGGGATTCAATACAAAAAAAAGAAATTTAATTTTATTAAATAATTTAGAAAAATAGGAGTGCGAAGTGTAAACAATATTATGTTTATTGTTGTGAAATATATTAGGGTACACAGCCCATCTCCTAGAAGGAGGGTAATCTCACTGTTCTTCTCCAGTGACCAATTTAGTTTTAATACGACGAGGACGAAGGCTAAGTTAAAAAGGACAACAAAATTATATGTATCTAAACCTAAGGATAAATGGCATAATTATAATAGTAAAAAAATTCATGTCTTAATGAAACTTTGCTTTTATTTCATTTAGCCTCATATTCAAGAACATATCACTTCTTCAAAGAATCTAAGCATATTCTTTTTTTTTTTTATACAATATCTGTAAAAGCTGAATAATAACAATCTATTATTATTGTTTTTTACAAGACTTTCTATTATAGTACGTGTATTAAATTTTAATGTCTAGCATTATAAACATGGCGTATAACAATATAAAAAACTTAAATGAGAATTTTAGCAATGACTTATTTTAGTGCGAGTCAAAATTGTAACTAACAGTATTATAGTTCCGTGATTGCCCCATTAAAGATCAGCCTACGCATGACGTCTCCACAAATTCCGGAATCCTCCAAAATTAGAAGTAATACAGAATAAACTTAGAAATTCTCACATTAAACGTTAAGGATAATTCCTAACTTTATCATAAGAAAAAATTATTATTACCATTCTGCCACGTTCAAGAACTATGCAAAATAATTCCTAAGTTAGATACATAACGTTAACTATACAAGAATAATTATCAACGTCCCGCATTCCAACAACTAAATCATTAAGGCCTAATATTATAAAACTTCTTAATATGGATATTAAGACAACACGCTTTGAAAACATAATTTTAAAGTTAAATAACTGAATCCAAGTTGATAAACAAGATTTGGCTAACATTAGAAAAAATTCAAAACTCGCCTTAAAAACTTCCCCACATTACTTTGTATTATAAGTAAAGTCCTATTTATCATGCGTAACATAAGTGAAGTTATTTTAATATTTAGTAAAATAAATGAATATTCATCTATGACGGTAAATAACAATAAATATACGTAAAGCCAAAAGGAATTTTAGAAAATTACATAATATTTATTTTTAAGCCGAAAAAGAATTTCTCCTTACATTATATGAGTCTGCCTTTGAAGCCTAAGCTTCGTCAATGTCCGAGCCTAATCCAAGAGTGGCTGCTATCTTGGTGAACAGTCTCTTATATGGCGCAACTATCGAACACTCGAGACGGAATTACACCAAGGAGGGGATCACCGATTATAAACACATGGAAAGGGGAGATGCGTGGTACTAGGTGCGTTGAGAACATTCTATCAAGGCCTAGGCTCTTCCACGCTGTTCTCGGCGTCCATGTTCTTGAGACAAGTGGTGGTGCGTAGCGGCAAAATGCAGCACTAGGATCATCGCTCTTAGATGTTGCACTGTTGTTATCGTGTGTGGACGTCCTTTTCCGCTCGCTCGTCCGGTCGGTGAAATTGGGTAAGCGCTGTTCTTGTTGACTCTCCCTTTTTTAGACGCCTTGTAGCAATAATTGCTACAATTCCAGTACCTTATTTTTATTATTATGTACTCATGTGAAAAAATATTATACTTAAATTTAATTTCTTAAGCATTCTTAATAACACACTTTTGGTTTTAAAATAATCCTTTGTTACTTTTTGAAAACAAAACTATAAATTAAATATTAAAACAACAGTACAGAAAAAAAATATAATTTACTAGGGACGAGGAAGTATTTGATACGAAAAAGTGCTCTCACATTAGCGTGTATAAAACCAAAGTAAATTTCACATTTAAAAAAAAATACCGCTCATGCACCTTGGTGGAGATTCGTGAAGATTATCTCAACATTTAAGGCACTAGGTGACCTGGTGGTCTAGGGATAAGGTGTCAGACTTCTGTGTTGGGGGTCCGGGGTTCAATCCTCGGTCCCGGCACAGATTTATCTGATTGCCAAACCCTTCCTTCACCTCTGACAAGACGTGTATTAATCACAACTTGTGAATGTAAGGAATGCCAGCCCCCCACCGTGGTTCGGATTTCACGTTAAACTGTAGGTCCTCCATTTCATCACACAATCACCCTACCACTACACATTAGCTTAAGTGCGTATAACCCGAATGAGTACTAAGACACGGTGTTAATAATAATGTAAGGCACCAATCCTGAAACATTTGTCAATATTTAGTGCATGATTAGTGTTTTAAATCCTGCTGTCTCAAAATTAGTTCTTTATATACAACGTACTAAGAGGCGTACATTACTGGCTGAAGGAGACTAGCTTCACACAACCCCACCATGTAAAGCAATAATTCAGAAACACGTCTCAATACTTAGTATATAATCCTTGCTTTCAATCAATAGTGCTCAGTAATGATTAGAAATTTAAGGTTTACATCCAAAAAGTTGCTTGAATTTACAATATATCACTAACTTCTATATCTTGATACGACCCTAATTGTTGCCATATTTACGGTCAAATAATACGGGCTTTGTTTAATATTGAAAAGGCAAATTCACACTTACTCATAAATTAAATATGTTGCTCAATATTTTTATATTGTAAAGCTGATTTTGAAACTTTTTCAGTTGAGACAACCAATCAGGCACTAAGCATTATAATAAATGCTTTAGATTTAACCTTCACGTATCAGAACTGAATTAATCTTTATTAAAATTAAATGTTATCTTGCGTGTAATAAAAATTTTGTTTTAATATATAGTTATACATATTTTAAGAAATTAAATTGTCCATTATCACTTTGTTGGTAATTAGTATACGTACAGTAAATATATACTTTCCCCTCTCATTTCTCTTCATGTAATGTTTTTTTTTACAGTCCAAGGCATGGCCAAACAAATAAATGTTTTAAATCTAAGAAACAGAATTCAAATGATGGTTTTTTACTTCACGGGACTAGCTTAGTTAAACTTCCGGACGGGATTTTAACCCCGTCCTCCTGAATATAGGAGCAACAAGGTAAAATTAAACTAACACGTAACCGTTGAACAGTGAACTAGCCTATTTTTATACTAATAAATCAGTATGTACTTACTTTGATCCATCAATAAAACGCTTCTTCCATCCTAATTTTTTGCGGTGAGCATATAGTCGAAGTCTAGTTTTTTTCCCTTTAAGGTAGCCCTTTTTGATTGTGTTATTGTTCAAAGTCAGAAGTTTTAGTTTATCGAAAAAAAATATAATTCTATGTTATTAATATATAATTATAATAGCTATCATAAGAAGGCAAGCGTACACAACTGTTCGGAAACACAGGACTAGTTTGTAAACATATTTATTCATACATTTACAATAAAAGCTATAACAGATATTATTATTTTAAACCATTTTAAACACCTATTATTTAAAAATGTGCCTGCTCACTGTGTGTTGTCTCAACTCTAAACAAGGCGAAGGCAGACATCCAACTAAAAGAGCGCATGCGCAAGGAGTCAACTGCCTTTCCTTCTTTCTCCGGCTATTCTTTACTTCCAAAGCGTAGACGGGGGATATGGCTGCGCCACATGATGGCTGAATAGCATTAGCTTTGACGCGTCAAAACAGCAAAAGGAATTAGCAATTATCTTTACATTTTCTGTTGTGACCTTATCAAAAAATGACTTAATTTGTTTCTGAGAGGTTGTATCTAGGATTATCTAGTAGTTACCCTCGTCTCAGAACTGTGACAATATATTTAAATGGCCATTGAAAATGAGCAAATTACGATATTTCATTCATTTTTTATATATATAGATTATCAAGATGTAAGGTTGAGAGTACTAGATAAGCATGTTCCCACATTTTCTCATTCATTTTGGCTTAGGTTAAGTTTGGTAAAAATAAAACACTACCTAACCATGGCCTATTTCCTAAACGTCTGTAACGCATTCCAATGCTCAGGAAGGCGGCCCCCTTAAGTTGGGGCTATTTTCAATATTTTTCAATGGCTAACTACAATAATTAATATATCTTATATATGTGTTTCATTTGTGTACTATAGAAATCGTTCATCTACGAGTTGAGCTGGCGAAGGCCAAATGTCTTATTGCTAAACAGGCTGAATACATAGTAAGACTCAGCCATCAACCATCGTACGGAAGTCCCCCTTTGCCTTCCTCGTCACGTCATATTGTGAAGACCATTAGACACATATACCGCTGCAAATGTTGCAACAAGGGTCCCAGTGGAAACAGTCCTGTCCAGAAAACCATCATAAGCTCAGGAGGAGCTAAGCCCGAGTGGCTTCCGAATGGGGGTTCAGCATCCCCCTCCAACAGCATGGTTCTTAACAGGGGTGCAATGCCCCCCGCTACCAATGATGTCAACAAGACCCTCTCTATAGACATGGGTCTGAACGGAGGTATGATGCATCCCACTGGAAATGATTACGAAATACCTTACATAAATTTAGCAACTCCACCATCAATGATGGATCAGCTGTGAATATATTGAGAACAAGTGTCATGAGGGTGTATGAAAACATGTATGATAAGCAAAACACAAATATAATATTAAATCATGATGGTGTATTATTAGAACAATTTCATATCAAGTTAAGTGTTGACAAATATATTCATTAATGTCAAAAAAATGTACAATTTATACAAATATGTTAATTTAAATACTTAGTTGTATACAAATTTTTATTTGACATAGTTGGATGATAAAACTGTCATGTAAAACGCCCTATAGTGTAATGAAGGTGAACAACGAAGCTCATAACACTTTAAAATAACATAATATGTAAAATTGAATAATCAAACAAATATTAGATTATCATGATTAAAGCTTAAAGTTAAATGTTTTCAATTACATAGATTTATATGGAGGCTTATTTGGACGGTAAAGGATATATAGTTTAATATTTAAAACGTAACAACATATTAATTTAAAATAATTTCAAGATCCTCATAAGTGTATTACTTGTGTTTTTTTTGTAAAAGTAAATATATTTTTATATCAAAATATTATGTCAGCGTATATATAGTTTAGTCAACATATTTATTTAAAATAATTTCAAGATTTTCATAATTGTATTACTTGTGATTTTTTTGTAAAACTAAATATATTATTATATCAAAATATTTTCAAGATTTTCATAATTATAAAACTTGTGTTTTTTTTTTTTTTTTGTAAAAGTAAATTTATTATTATTAGATCAAAATTTTTTTCCGACATTAAATATTTGGTTGCTGTTTAAGTAACTAATTTGTTTAGTGTAAATGTTATATATTATGTCAACGTATATAGTTTCATCAACATATTAATTTAAAATAATTTCAAGATTTTCATAATTGTATTACTTGTGATTTTTTTTTGTAAAAGTAAATATTTTTGCGAACGTTAAATTTATTGTTGCTGTTTCAACGAAGCTCATATCACTTTAAAATAACATAATATGTAAAATCGAATAATCAAACAAACATTAGATTATTGGGCTTAAAGTTTAAATATCCTGAAAATTGAAAAATGACACCTGGACACGGGAATCGAACCCGGGACCTTCGGCTTAGTACGCCACTGCTCTTACCACTGAGCTATCCAGGATTCGTCCCGTGCCCATGGTCATTCTTCACTCATATTTTAAGGCGGAGTCTATGATGGACGTGCAGAAGTCGTCAGCTTATAAACACGTGATTACATAAGATCACAGCCATCAGACAACGCAGCCACCTGCGACTCGGTAGTTGGCATTATGCAGCCATTTGACAATTATATATTATAATTGTCCGGGATTGCATATATTAATGAATCAGATAGCCGAAGCTATCATCTATGCATTTTGGTGAGGATAGCACCTCTTAGATATCATATCCTGAAAATTGAAAAATGACACCTGGACACGGGAATCGAACCCGGGACCTTAAGACAAGACAATAATAGCTATTGACAATAATAGCTATTGAGGTAATTGCCCCAATTACCTCAATAGCTATTATTGACTTGTCTGCCCGGCAACCTGGCGCCAGGGAAAAACCCCGTTGCCCGGGGCAATGACCTCAATATCTATTCTTGTCTTGTCTGCCCGACATACTGGCGCCAGGGAAAAACCATGTTGCCCAGGGCAATGACCTCGATATCTATTATTGTCTTGTCTGCCCGCCAACCTGGCGCCAGGGTTGTGACATAACACGCAATGATTACGTCATAGGAAAAATCCCAGGTTATCCTATCCGAGAGCTGCGGGTGGAGGAACATTTCTACATCCATGCATTTCGACAGAAGCTACCAAACAACCAATTTTAGTAGACTTGTGACGGGGGATAGCGGCCCCTAACTATGGACTCCGAGGCCCCTGACTGTGCATGTGTCAGGTAGAGTTGCGACATAACACCCAATGATTACGTCATAGGAAAAACACATGTTGCTGAGATCCCTAACTGTTGATTCCATGGGCCCTGCTTGTGCTGTAAAAAACCGAGGGTTGCCAGGTTGCCGACGGTCCTGGACGGATACCTGCAGCCGTACTTTTTGACAGACGCTACCAAACAACCAATTTTAGTAGACTTGTGACAGGGTAGTGGCCCCTAACTGTGGATTCCGAGGCCCCTGATTGTGCATAATTAGAGATGCTAGAGCTGCGACATAACACGCAATGATTACGTTATAGGAAAAACCCAAGTTTCTGAGGTCACGATCTATTCTTGTCCCAACTTGTCTGCCCGCCGACCTGGCGTCAGGGTTGCGATGATTACGTCATTGGGAAAACCCAAGGTTGTCGAGGTCACGATCTATTCTTGTCTCGTGAGCCGTCAAGCTGACGCCAGGGAAAACCCCCGTTGCCCGGGGCAATGACCTCGATATCTATTCTTGTCTTGTCGGGCCGACATACTGGCGCCAGTGTTGGGGGGAAGTGAAAGGCTGGGCCTTGTGACAGAGGAACCAATGTTCATTCAACATAAGACAGCCATAGCGCGAGGTTCTAATAAAAACTCCAACACCAAATCAATCATCAAGAACCAACATGTCCGGGGTTGGTAGGGGAGGGCTGGGAGAGGTGTGTGCTGGACAAAGCCTTGTTCATTCAACACAACAAGACAGCCATAGCGCTAGGTTCTAGTAAAAACTCCAATACCAAATCAAGTAACAACCAACATGTCCGGGGTTTGCAGTCGAGGGGGTTGTAGGGGAGGGGGAAAGTAGGTCAGGGGTTGGGGGAATAACGGTAAAGATGTGGAAAGCAGGTCAAAATTGGTGGGGGGAAGGAGGCTATTTATAGCAGCCAATCAGAGGAAAGTAGGTCACTCAAACATGGCGTCAGGGTGGTGAAGGAGGAGGGGGGTCTCTGGAACAAATTACCACACTCTACCACAAAGCACCATAGCGCAAGGTTCATGCTGCTTGTTCCGGGACAGAAGAGCCGATGTTCATTCTAGGCTTGTCAGCCATAGCGCAAGCTTCGTGCCGAGCCCTCCGTCAAACTGACGCCAGGGAAAACCCCCGTTGCCCGGGGCAATGACCTCAATATCTATTCTTGTCTTGTCGGGCTGACATACTGGCGCCAGGGAAAAACCCGTTGCCCTAGGGCATTGACCTCAATATCTATTCTTGTCTCAACTCGTCTTGTCTGCCCGCCAACTTGGCACCAGGGAAAACCAGATGCCCTAGGCAATAACCTCAATATCTATTCTTGTCTTGTCGGGCCGACATACTGGCGCCAGGGTTGGGGGGAAGGCTGAGCCTTGTGACAGAGGAACCAATGTGGGAGGCGGATGTGGAAAGCAGGTCAAAATTGGTGGGGGAAGGAGGCTATTTATAGCAGCCAATCAGAGGAAAGTAGGTCACGGTACTCAAACAGGATGTTGCAACATAACACGCAATGATTACGTCACACATATTGGGGTCAAAGGTCAAATTGGGGCCATACGCCCCACTATCTACTTAAGTGTATGAAGGCTACTTGTGAGGACGCAGTTGGTGGACAATGTGAATGTAAGAGAACTGTTATACACAGACGAAGCTGTGATAATGGCTGAGAATGAAAGTGACCTGCAGAATGTATTACATCGTTTGAATCTGGTGACGGGTGAAATGGATCTTCATATGTCTCCAAAACTAAAGTGATAGTTTTTGATAAGAATGAATCACGAAATGATTGTCAACTTAGTATAAATGGAATGATTTTGTGTATCTGGGCAAAATGTTCAATAAAAATGGAAGGATATATGGTGAAATCGACAGACGGGTGAATGCATCTCGGAAAGTAGTTGGCTTATGTGGACTATTGCAAAGAATGAAGTAATATCTAAAGAGGCAAAGATGGTGGTTTATAAGTGTGTTAACTAACACCAAAGGTTATGTTAACATTGTTTTATGGATTTGAAGCGTGGGTTTGTCAGGAGAAACACAAGAGCAAGGTGAATGCTGTTGGAATGAGATATTTAAGAAATGTGTGTGGAAAAACTCGTATGGCCACAGTCAGTAATGAATGGGTGCTGAAGGAGTGTAGTTTGAAAGGGAATCCAATGGGTCAATATAAAAGAAGAGTGTTACCTTGGTTTGAGCATGTTGAGAGGATGAGTGTGGATCAAGTGACCAAGCAAATATATGAAGGTAGAGTGTGTGGACAAAAAGGAAGGGGTAGGCCCTTCAGGATGTGGCGTGGTAGACGTAAGTGTGAAAAAGAGAAATATTAAGAGTTTTAAGAATAAAATAGCATGTATGACTCAGTGTATGAATATTGTTGAAGCAAACGGAGTATGTAAGGATAGGGAAGGTGGAGAAAATTAGTAGGGATGGATTAAGTACGGAGTTGTTTTTTGAGCTCTATGCAGGGCTGATAACACTTTTGGACATCAAAAGAGGTGATAAAAGTGACTAATAAGTGACTAAAATACAAAATGCTTTTTATGCTTAATGTCCCCAACCATGGATGACCGGCTAAGATCAAATTTAGATTAAGGTAATTAGAATCGTTCTTAATACCTATGCATTGAAATAAAATTTCAAGATTTAATCAATAAAAAAAAACCCAACTTTGATCCTGGATGAGATATAGCCAAATTAGTTTAATTACAATGTCACATGTACATTTTACACTTAGTAAATACATTATATAAAATTATTAAACCCGTTAATATATAGCCCCACAAATACAAAATATACAAGAAATAATTTGGTTCAAGAATTATTATTTTGTTCTTTTGCTGAAAAACGAAGTGAACAAGGCTGATCTACTCTTTTCTAGTGACCTTTGGATTTAATAGGCTGCTTTTTTTTCTTTTCTTCTTCTTTTCTTACCGTTGAAACACCTTCTAGAATATCCTGTGCTAATTCCACTTCTTCCAAGCTTCTGAGCGTTTTCTTTCTTCTTCCTTTCGTTTTAGTTCTAATTTCTCTTCTCGATCCTGAATAGTTCTACTTTCTTTGATCAGTTTTGTTTGGATTTCTTCTTTTGCAACTTTGTTTTTCTTCTCTTCAGATTTTTAAATCATTTTAACATTTTACCCCTCTTCAATACAAGGTAGCTGTTATATAATGTTGATATGCGCTTTGCGCTAAGCTAGACATCTCTTATGATCGGCACACACTCAAGTTTGTTATTTGCAATCACTTTAATCTTCACATAGCAGACTTCACATCATAAATAATGGCAGAAAAAACTAAGTTTGATATAGAAAACATTACGGACAGTAATGACTTTTTAAAGAAGATCAAATATATCTTTTTTACTAAAAAAAGTTAATAAAAGTGAGAAAAGTGACATGATATCAGCCCAGTATATGCAGTGTGCACAGTATACCCCGTAAGGAATGACTTGAGTATGTTTGTATGTTTGTATATATGTTTGTATGTATATATGTATATATGTATGACATGTATGCATGCATGAATGCATGTATATATGTATTTATATATGTATGTATGCAAGTTATATTTGTTGCTTAATCTAAAAAAGTTTTTTATGTTTGCAGAGAATTAATTTTGATTTTAAATAATTCTGGTTAAAGTTAACTTTTGTTCATTGACAAGTCAAAACCATTATATAAACACCTCCTATTAATATAACCTGTGCATCAACAATTTACACCTATTTTACATATATATGAGATTTATTAAATTTGTTTAGCACCGTGTCTTACTACCCGTTTGTGTTATACGCTAATGTACTAATTACTGTAATGGTTTTAGGGATTGGGAAGGTTATATTAATAGGAGGTGTACTCGCATTCTCGTGGAAGGAATGGAAAACCATTTTGAAAATCTTTTGTGAGTGTGTGTGTGCTCATGTGTAAAATGGAAGTGAACCTTAGTTACTTACACACGGTAGAGATTCGAGCCGCCACCGACGAACCAAACAAGACTACAGTGTGACGCCCTTGCAAGCGTGGGAGTCATCTAAATTATATAAGCTTAATCTTAAGGTACTTTACCTTAAGCCAACAAAAAGAATAAGAAAATAAATTTGGTCATGCTGTAATATTTTAGTTTATAATAACTAGGTATTTAATGTGCACTTTCTGAACCAACTTATTTCTCTGAGCGAGAACGAAAGGGCCTACAAATTTTGCCGAGAAAGGTATTTTAACATATCTTCCAGGGTTATTTTACACGCCACCACCATCGACACGGGACCGGCGACTTTACTTTCCTCCGAAAGAAGATGTGTAATCGATTTTTATAACTTGAGAAAAATCCATCGACCCCGGTTAGGTTTGAACTTACGAACATTGGGTCCTGTGGCGATCACTTTATCCCAAGACCATCAAGGTCTTTGCACCGTTTCTTGATAAATCACATTTTAAATTAGATAAAGAGTTGAACTCATATTTACTACGTATGCGTTTGTGCTTAGAGTGTTTCAAAAACAAACAAACTGTGATATCCTTGAGCAAGTACAAGTTTTTCACGATTGCTGATAGCAGCAAGGATTGACGATAGCTCGCACTACTATTCAACAGGAACCTAATTAAGTAATAAAATATAGCCTATGTCCGTGTTCGGGAGCACCGAATAGAACCATAACGATGGGCATTCGTACAAAAGCTAGCCGGTTTTTTGGTGACGGGATGGTCGGGTTTGTATCCCCACCGGATGTAATGAGGTGAGATATTTTTTATAAATGGTTCCCTAACGCTTCTTCCACACGAATGCGGGTATACGTCCTCTAAATTCTCCCTTTCCTTATCTTTAAACTATAGTGTAAATGTGTGGTGGTAAAACGCGTAGCGCAAAAAAAACAACCTAAGAATATTCTCCTCCATTTCTAGCCCCTTTGGGTTTGGGACGTATTTTAAGTCTTCCCATGGTCCTATCAATCCTTCCCTCCCAAAATCCCGTCCTAGCTACGAGTATGCTCATTCAAGTCCGGCTTTCTCTCGGCGGGAATGCGGCGTGCGCTTCCTTCAGTCCCAAGAACACCCACGAGGGATGTCTAAAGGTGGTGTGGCCATCTGGCAACATCGTCTAAGCAGCGTTGCGAGACTTGTATTATAAATACACGTCTTGTCAGAGGTGAAGGAAAGGTTTGGCAATCAGATAAATCTGTGCCGGGGTTGTCTTCAATTTGAGGGTAGATTGACCACCACAACGCTGTTTCCTAATAGTATCCATGTGGGTGCCTCGGCGATGATATCCAGTGTAATACAAGGATCACAGCTCTCACGGGTTATACGTGGGGGGAGGTCCTGTCGAATCCTTTAGGATATTCAAGATTAAATAATTGGAAATTAGAAAAAAAAAGAGTTTAAGAACTCTTATATTGTTTAACTGCGAATTTGCCCAACATTATTATAGAACAAAGTTTTCAACCAGTCCCCAGACCATTAATTTATCACTTTAACTGGATATGTGAGTGTTATAATGAACGCATTATTGCAAAAAGTTAACATTTTGCTAAGATTTTTATTTTCTAAAGTGGTAATAATTACTAATTATTAGTAAAGTAAACCCCTTGTTTTCTATAATTTCTCATATTAAAATTCATAAAAATTAATAAAACTAATCGACACATCTCTAAGCTAAATTTAACCAGTTTTAGAATTTGACGATATCGTTTAATGTTCTACGATTTTTTCAATATTGACATAATATCAACACAAATATTTGAAAGTTTGTTTTCTACTGCGGCATTACGTATTATGTGAAGTATGCACTATTTATTATGTGTGTTTTTTAAATTAGCACCGCGTCTTACTACCAGTTCGAGTTATATGTTTAAGTACTAATTACGATAATGAGCTAGGAATAGGGAAGGTTGAATTTAGAGGAAGTGAGCCCACATTTGCGTGGAGGGAGAGTGGAAATTCATTTAGGAAAAAACACTCTAGTTCACCCGACCGATATTCGAACCTAGATCATCCCGTCCTCAGCAGTCGAGCTCAACACGACAAGCGCGTTAGCCAACCACGCCACCGAGGCGGGTGTATCTGTGTTGATGAAGGAAATAAACTGTTTGGTATTCATAATATTGTTTTGATCATTTATGGGAGAAGAGGAAATACAAATATTTTATGGTATATGGACATATTTCATACATTGAATATTAAAAAATGAGACTACTTAAGGCATCAACCTCACAATATTAGACTGAACTGCCTATGGCGGGGGAATTAGGGTTCGAATCCCGGTTTGGTATCGAGGTTGGTTTTCCTATATGGTTTTACACTCTCCGTCCCCGTAAATCCGGTGACAATTCCTATAAATTCAACCTTCTTACTCCCTAGCACATATGCATATAATCGGACGGAGTGCTAAAAATAATTACTAAAAGTAGAACAGGAATGTGGCTATTTAGAGTAAAAATAGCAATTTTACGAATGTGTACTATTTGTTGTGAATATATTTACAATATTATAGCTAAAGCGTTGAAAAAATAACATTTAAAAAGAAAGATATACAGGTGGCCATTAGCATGGACACATTATGTAGGCAAAGCTGGACAACAACAATAATATCAGCAACGCATCATGGAGGTCTGTGCGAACATTAATGGAGATAATGGACCGAGCTCATAATAAGTTTGCTCACAAAGTGGAACTTTGCATTGTCAATAAGAGACAGCACATTGAACAAGTGATGTAATGTAATGTCATGTATTTATGTATTGAAAACACGCATATTTGCCCACGAGTCCAGACTCGATGGCCACCTGTATATCTCACAGCGGAAAGGTGAACAATAACACAAAGATACAGCGTATGAACGTGAAATAAGATTTATTGACCAATTAAGTTGTCAGATCAGAGAGCTATGCGACTGTGAGTGTGCATTCAATCAATACCAACAACATACTGACGTGGTAGGGATGAGAAAGGTGATATTTTCAAGGAAGTGTACCCAAATTCACGCGAAGGGAGTTAAAAATAACCACATTCATTATATCCAGTAGGACTTTAATACCGGTCTCCCGTCAACGGCAAGACTTACATCTTCGTTCTAAGAATAACAAAGTATAGAATATTAATCCTCTGATTTTTTCCCCCCGCGTCTTGATACTCATCCGGGTTATCCACATTTAACTACACTCATAGATTAGGGCCGAGGAAGTTACAATTTAGAGTAAGTATACCTGTATTTGCATGAAAGAAGAGTGGGACAATATTCACGGGAAAAACTTCAACACGCCAGTCTGGGATTCGAGCCCCGACCTCTCCCTCACCGGCTAACCAAACCCGCACCTTTTTCCTATGGATAAAAACATACCCAAAAATAATCAAAGTTGTTTAGTGCCGCATGACTTGTCAAGGTCAGCGTTTGTCAATGTTTGTCGGAGAAATGAGGCCGTGTCCGCGGCATACCGACACGACAAGAGACACTAGTTGCGCGCGTGCTGACCATAACGTGACGAGGGGAGTTTAGAAAACTGTTTCGTGTGCGAGGAAGAAGCGGTATGTAGTATGTTACAACACCACCGCATGGCCGGCGTACAAACAAAACTAAGTTGACATCAATACTAGGAGCGGGATGTGTAGAAACAAACTAGAAGCAAAAGCAATATTTATTTTATACAGGAATAACAGTGTGTCTCGTACAACCTAACTGTATTTTAAAATTCCCTGACTTCCAACTTTTCCGGCCACTATATGATATATATAATATTTTACAAATTTATTTTACTAAGCTCGCAACTTGCCGTAATAATTTTTAGATACATACACATTCTGAAAATGTGTAAATCAATGAAGGGACTAAAGGAATTCATCCTCAAGAGATGGGCTATTGGGTAGCGCGAGCTAAATTAGATTTCAGTGAGATCATATTGAGCCATTAAAAGATCACCTTGCCCTAAATTTAAAATTTTTCTAAGACAAATTGTTTTTAGCTTCTTCTTCCTATAACATGATGAAATGTTAACGTATGCGCATGACCATGATTCAACTTGAGCTAAAGACGCGCGGTAGAGGGGTGGAAAGACGACGCAAAACTCACATGTTGACTTTCAGAATTGAGGTATAAGCAGCAAGATCAATGGTGTCACAAGAGATTCGCGGTGTGTATTAACAGGAAGATTTTATTTTGAATATTGTAAATAAAGTCGGTCAACGTGAGTATTATTTGTAAGAGAGTGAAAAAAATAATTAAATCCAAACTATTATTTTTAAATAAAAGGTATAGCCCTAAGTTGTTTGTAAAATGTGCCATAGTTCACAGAGAAGATTGCTAAGTTTCGGTATAAATTAACAACGGAAGCAGTTAAGGTGCGGCCGAAGGTAGGGCGAGTAATCTTGCAGTTTTTATAGCATTATATATACAGGGTGACCTGGTGGTCTAGGGGTAAGGTGTCAGACTTCTGTGCTGGGGTCCGGGGTTAAATCCTCGGTCCCGGTACAGATTTATCTGATTTCCAAGCCCTTCCTACACCTCTGACAAGACATCTTGTGAATGTGGGGAATGCCAGGCCTCCACCGTGGTTCGGATCCCACGTTAAACTGTAGGTCCTTCATTTCATCTCACTATCACCCTTTCATTACACATTAGCGTAAGTGCGTATAATCCGTACGGGTAGTAAGACGCGGTGCTAATAATAATTATAGCATTACATTTTTTGTTCAAACTAAATCAAATATTTCTTCACATGCTGATATCAACAGATCTAAAATATATGTAAAGGGTGTCTTAGAATATTGTCAAAACTTTTTAAATAAAGAGAAAAAGTTTTGACAAAATTACAAGATATCCTTGACCGATATTCAATATCTGTTGATATCAGCATGTGCAGAAATATTTGATTTATTTTGACAAAAAAATTTAATGCTATAAAAACTGCAAGATTTCTCGCGCTCCCTTCGGCCACACCTTAAGACATGACATAACAGGACGAGCTCCAAGACCTCCTCCCCCCTCACCCCTTTATTAGGATGGTCTGAACATGGTCGCCTCTGTTTACCTAGCAGGCGACAGGGTAGAGCTTTCAGCGAGGCCCAAAGGAGGAGGACATGTGTATTTTATTTGCCTCTCCTTTTCACCGGTTTCTGTATAGAGGGCGCCTCAATCACACGTCTCGATATCTCCTTTGTGTCCGGCTTATATGAATTGGGAAATTTTACTTTTTTTAAAATGAATGTGGGGTAGAAGTGAACAATAAATGGACCAGCCCGTACATTTTTCACGAGTCTATCCCGAGGCTGCGTTTTATTATTTATTACTCCCTCACGTCTTACTACCCGTCCGAGCTATAGCCATTTTATCGATTTTTTCCTCATCGCGTCCTAATAGTACCCATTCGGGTTGTACGCATTTATAATAGCAACGCTAATTATAATGGTAGGCCAGAGGCGTCAGGGCAAAAAACAGTTACTAAAGCGGAAATAAAAATCCCAGAAAGCTGAAAAATATTTTGATCGCTTTATTTTGGGGCTCTAATATTAGTTTTTTGGCACACCAAGCCATGAATGTTTAGTGATAAATCCATTCGTTACTTTTCAAATACTACAATTTACATATCACGTAACTTAGGAAGCGATATACGACAAGGTAAAACAATAATTCGGTGAGGTTGCTTCCCGTGGCTATAGTTTCGAAATTATCCATCGCGCGATATATACCTAGGAACTTTTTTATAGAAAATTTTATTCTGTTTAGTTATGGTAATGACTATTTTTAGTGTAAAACTAAATTAAAAGGAGATATTGAAAGAAAATATAATTTTGGCATGTTTTTTTCCATTGATGCGGCGAACGCAGACCTAGCACGAAAGGGGAACATTAGTATGTTAATTAGAGCCCCAAAATAAAGCGATCAAAACATTTTCCAGCTTTCTGGGATTTTTTTTCCTATTAAAAATACCTGACGCCTGGCCTATGGGGTATGTATGAAAGAGATAGATCGTTAGAGGAAATGTACCCCCATTTGTGTGAAAAACAGTTTTCCTAAAAAAACTGTTTCAGCGCATCTGGCCTGCCTGTATTCGAACCCCGACCTCCCCACCACCAACAAACCATACAAGATGAGCCTGCCATTTAATCCGCGTGCCCATCGATGCAGGTGTCAATTATGTAACATCACAATACCTATCAGATTGAAACACCGCGGGCACACGGACTGAGACGTCAGTCTCGTCTGGTTTGGTTTGCCACTGAAGGGAAGTGGGGGCTCGACTCTAGGCTTTGTGATCTTAGGTTTTTTTTTTCCTAAATGGTTCCTTACTCTTTTCTCCACGCCAATTCGGGTACAATCTCTCCAAATTCTGAAAACCCCCGTGAATCAAAACTACTCTGCTTGGTCCATTCATTTGTCTCGAAGTGGTAGGTCTGCCCGAAAGGAGTCACTACGTCACGTTTCTGCACACTTCAAGCGGTGAGAAGCCCCCGTTAGTTGAGAAGCTACCAGGAAGAGGAGAGAGCGCGCCCCAGTCATCGATCACGTGAGCAGTTCCATGAAGCTACGAGCGGACGTTTCTCACATCACACATGGCCTGGTTGTTCCTCTTCAGGTCTCACACTAACACTCACACACGCACGCACGCACGCACACACACACACATACCATTCACATATATTCCGTTCACGATAGATTTTTACCTGGATGACAGTTTGAAAATCATATGTTTAGGTTTTGGGTTGCCATCACTTGTAAAAGATCACTGTTTTGTTATAAATGTAAGATCTTTAATTACCTGTTATATATTACATTTAAAATAACGTAAACTTAAATTTTCTCATACTATTTCATTTTTTTAAATAATTTCTTTTTACACAACTCGAAACAATATTTTAAACATTATTAAAAGTACTTATTTTTCGTTTTGGAACGTTACTGATTTTGTGTAATATAGTGCACACATCAATACCTTTTAATACAGGCATCGTATTTACTTGGAAAAGAGAAAATTGTTGTCATTTTTTTACATATAATAAATGATTTTATGATTATTTTATCGTATTTTAAAATATTTAACCGAATAAAATATTTTCATCAACTGCGTGTCTGCATCATTGTAAAAAACTTGTTTACCATCATGTTCAACCATATGGTTTAGATTCGTCAATCGCCATTTTGAAGCTATGTTCGTTAGAAGTTTTTGTGAAAGTGTGTGAATATTTTTTAAGGGGAATACAACTATAAATAAACTTTGTGTCCGACCTCAAATAAATATATAAATAATATTGGCCTAACTATCACATTAATATATTATCATTTGTTTTCATTACAGTCATCCAAAGTGATAGATGCCAGCTGTTGGCGTAGTGATATGTTAGGGATTACTTCTAGTAACATTTCGAGCTGTCATCCAGGTAAACCTAGCTCGTGAATGCCTTATATCTGGCTCGGCCTGGTGCAAACAGTTTGCATATCCTGAGTCCAAGACCTGAGCTATACTCCTATTCAGCGCTCACCAGCAAACACATTTTAACCCTCTAAGGTCCGTACGCCAGAACAAGGTTGAGCCTATTTATTTTTCTGCAACTCAACGCATCTTATACTCCTCCTTGCGTTTCACCCAGTTTCGCTCTTGCATACGGGGTTAACTTTGATAGCTTAGTTTGAATATAAAAATTGTGTCTTTTACAAAAGGTAATTATTAATATCACTCATTTTAATTCACTATGAAATACTAATCCCACACAACAGAGATACCAAAACAGTTCGCGCAGAGCACGTGTTTTTTCGGGTGGGTGCAAGCCCCCCCAAGTCATATTGTTATAGGAATCTATCTGAGCGCCTAGCGAAGGCCTTGTCAACACATGGCATAGGTTCATCCTCCATCGACCCCAAACTCTGGCGCGGAATGCTTCGACCTCACCTAACAAAGACTCGGCGTGGCGGGTTGCGCATCATTTACGAGAGTTGGTTCTAGTAGACAAATCAAATAAATTCATACACGTTTCTTAACATTTTTATTAATGTTTTGAATTCTCCGGGCTTCTCGGCTAGCCTAGAATGTACGCCATGTTTTTTCAGCTTTAAATTAAAAAAACCAAGAAGAAATTAATCGTTGAGCTAGTTTTTTAAGCCAGTATGGGACAGATTGATCATGACAATACTACTCAACCTAAGAAAACCTAACCTTCGATTCGTATATGCATGGACGGTTAGGGTAAGTTTGAAATTAATAACATAAATGGATTGTGATGATTAACTAAAAGGCATGTTTAGTATATTGTAGTTTTTTACGTTATCTCTACCGGACAGACTTCCATAAACATCAGAGATAGTTAGTAATATTTTTATAATTTTCGGGTTTAGGATTTTTGCGTGAGAGTTAAGGGGCTCTGCCACAAATTGAGCCATTTTAACCCACAGAGAAGCATGAAATATATTCCCCATAGATATGAATAGTCACATGCATGCATGCACTTATAAATGTATTAATATAGATGCACAATACCATTTTCCACATTGTGCGCGAATTCCAGAACGCGGGGGGAGTGAATCACGCGTAAGGTGATACTTAATTTCTCTCTATGTTTCATGGCGCAAATGTCAGGAGGTACTCAGATACTAAGAATGCAGCAAAGGCACGCCCACTGCCTCCCAGGAGAGAACATGGCTTTCCGATAGCGCCCGCTGAGATTCGACCTTGGCGCGGAAGACCACGAGTTCGTGACTGGTCGCTATGGTTCTATAATGAAGTTCCTTTGGAATGTGCTTATTATAAAACTTTAAGGAACCAATATTAGATTACATTTTATACTAGATTATTACTAATATACTACAAGTTATCAAATGCCAGTCCAAAAATGATATGTTTAGGTTTTGGGTTGTCAACACTTGTAAAAGATCATCAATATTTTGTTGTAAATGTTAAGTGTTTTTGATTAAATGCTATATTTACATTTAAAATAACGTAAACTTAAGTTTTCTTACACTGTTTCATAACTTTTAATCATTTCTTTTTACCCAATCCGAAACAATATTTTAAACATAATTGAAAGTTGTTATCCCTTCAACGCGGCTTCGGGGTAACTAATTGGTTTTGTCTAGTCGAAGTTCAGTCTCCGGGTGACGTTTGTCTCTAGGCGTCGATCTCGCGGGTCCAGTGGGTGTGGGTAAGGAAGGGAGATGGGGGAGAAAACATAGGCGAGTTCTGGGGTGACTAGGGTATGCAAATGGTAACCCTCAGGGCTAAAAGAGGAAATTGGAGTAGGTGGGGGTCGGATGGTCGGTGTGAGGGGAAGACGAGGGAAGGAATTAGCTAACTCGGCAGGGACTCTTGGAGATGCTGGAGTGGAATGTTGGCCTTCGGGGGTCTGGTGGTTGCAGTCGGGATCGTAGAAGAGGGGCCCACGGATGGAGTATTGTTTGGTTGTCACTGTCTTCTTTAGGGTCTTCTGTCGATGGGCCTTGCCGGCGCGGCGGGTGTATCCCATCCCATCGGAAGGGACGATCAGGTTGGAGGGTGAGAGGACAGAGTCCCGGCAACACGGAGTCACGGTGGGAGGCAGGGGAACAGTCCCGGCAACGTGAGTCACGGTGGGAGGCAAAGGAACTGTCCCGGCAACGTGAGTCGCGGTAGGAGGCAGGGGAACAGTCCCGGCAACGTGAGTTGCGGTGGGAGGCAGGGGAACAGTCCCAGAAACGTGAGTCGCGGTGGGAGGCAGGGGAACAGTCCCGGCAACGTGAGTCACGGTGGGAGGCAAAGGAACTGTCCCGGCAACGTGAGTCGCGGTAGGAGGCAGGGGAACAGTCTCAGCAACGTGAGTCGCGGTGGGAGGCAAAGGAACTGTCTCGGCAACGTGAGTCGCGATGCGAGTTAAGGGAACAGTCCCGGCAACGTGAGTCACGGTGGGAGGCAAAGGAACTGTCCCGGCAACGTGAGTCGCGATGCAAGGTAAGGGAACAGTCCCGGCAACGTGAGTCGCGGTGGGAGGCAAAGGAACTGTCCCGGCAACGTGAGTCGCGATGGGAGGCAAAGGAACTATCCCGGCAACTTGAGTCACGGTGGGAGGCAGGGGAACAGTCCCAGCAACGTGAGTCGCGGTGAGAGGCAGGGGAACAGTCCCGGCAACGTGAGTCGTGATGGGAAGTAAGGGATATTTGCGGAAGGATAGGGAGTAACGATGACAATACTCTTTAGTAACGGTGGTACGCCAGGGTGGGTCACTACTGAAAACAGCTTGCTCCCTTGTTTGCCTTGAACTACTCACTCTGAATGTCAGAAGCGACTTTCAGAGGGAGTAGGCGGCTTGTTTATGCCTAAAGTACCAATCTGTAGTCACAGATCATAACCTCTATATCTAAAAGTGTAATTTGGTTGTGAAGGGAAAATGGAGTTGGTGAGTGAAGGTTTTTTATGATGGGAGCAACAAAGTTTGTGTGGAGTTACTAGATCGAGCCCTCGTACACTGTGATGGAAACACAAGCGCAGTTAGGCCCGATGTGAGTGGTGTAGTGAGTAAGTAAGATCTAGACGAGCTGAAAGAAAATACATGAAATAACAATAGACACTAAACGAAGATGGCTTTGATGAAAGTGAAGGTGTGAATAAAAATGATTCTAGTTTGTGGGGACCAAAGGATTTGGCTATGCTGAGAAACAGGAGTGGTTAGTATGAAAGGGTTGATCGGAAAGGTGTGCAGATGGATTTCTCATTCGAGTCGGGGCTTCTTGTATTTCCTTGGCTCTTGGGGGTCTTACTGGCCGAGTCTTCTAATTGTGGCGTTGTCTTCTACCTCACGGGCTCGTTTGTAGAATTTGCAGCCTCGCTGCCGGAAGATTTCCTGTAGATTCCCACTACCAGTGGTAGCGTGTATGTACTCATTGCTGGTTCTGGTGTTCACACCTAAGATACATCTAAGTACCTTGTTTTGTACTGCTTGTAGAGTACCTAATACTGACTCGGAAGCATACCCCCACGCCTCGCATCCGTATAACAGAATAGGTTGTACTAAGCTCTTGTACAGTAGCAGCTTGATGTTGTTTCACAGCACTGGGCTCTTGAACAGGCCGTAATTTGTGATGAAGGCCCCCATTGCCTTTTTTCTTGTGTAGGCTACTTGGTCCTTCCATATGAGTCTGGAATCTAACATCACCTCGAGGTATTTCATTAAATTCTTGTAGGGGATATTCTCCTCCAACACTACAAGCTGGGCCGGTGTTTGGGGTCTCCTCCTAGTAATTAACATGGCTGTCGATTTCTCTGCATTGACTTTTATCCTCCATTTTTCCAGCCAACTGCTGAACTCGTCCAGGTACCGCTGCAGGCGGAGATGGGCGTACTTCACGTTCTTGTTAGCAATGTAGAACAGAGTATTGTCTGCGAAGAGCCTAATCTTAATCATCGGGTCCGTGGGGATGTCAGCGACATACACAGTGTATAAGAACGGGGAGAGTGCCGACCCCTGCGGCACCCCCGCTCTGACACTATGAAGAGGCGACCTTTTCCCTTCCATCTTGACCTGAAAATGACGTCCAGTTAAAAAGCTCTTGATTAGCTGCACATAAACCTTTGGGAAATTGGCCTGGATCAATTTGTAAATAAGGCCGGCGTTCCAGACCTTATCAAACGCCTTCTCTACATCCATAAGTACCACTATCTTGATTTCCCCTCGATTGAAGCATTCTGTCGTGTCCTCCACTAGGCTCAGGAATGGGTGTATCGTTGAATGCCGGTTTCTAAATCCGAATTGGATGTCGGGGATAATCCTATGCTCCCTGCCAAGGCTTTCAGTCGCTGTAGAATTATTTTTTCAAATAATTTTACTATGTTGCTAAGCAGACTAATGGGCCGCCTGTTTTGCGGGAATTTGCGGTCCTTGCCTGGTTTGGGCAATGAGACGATGTCGGCAACCTTCCATGCTTCCGGGAAGTAACCTGCCAGCAATGACGTTGAGAACATTCTTGTTAAGAGCTAAATTACACCTTCCGGAACGTGTCGCAGCATCTCGTTCGAGATACTGTCGTGACTTGCCTCTTTTCGAACCTTCAGCTTTTCCACCTGGTGGGTGATTTCATTTCTGGTGATAGGGGGCGGTAGCTATATAACCGGATCTGCTAGGTATACCCCAACCGCTCTTTTTACTGTCCTGGTAAACTCTTCGTCTTGGGGCTCTGAGTTAGCCTTGAACTGGTCTTCAAGAGATTCCACGATGGCCTCGCCCCGGTATTCCAACCCTCTTCTTCCGTGGATGACCGTGGTCCCTGCCTTTCCTTTCGTACCTTTGAGCTGTCTCGTCACCTTCCACACGTTGGCAATCCCAGCCAAAGTGTTCGCTACATACTCATTCCAGTTGGTGATCTTCAGAGATTTAGCCTTTCTACGCACAAGGGCTCTTAGCCTGTTGTACTCTGCCCGATGCCTCAGATCCCGGTGCTGCAGCCATTTCCTACGCGCTTCCCTCTTCAAGGCTATCAAGTAGCTCAGCTCCAGGTCGTCCCTCTTCAACAACACCGGCGGCGTCTCGAATACAGTTGTCTCACGGTATGCTTCGAGTAATGTGGCTGTCAGTGGAGTGATGGAGCTGTCCACTTCTTCCGGGGAGTTTACCTCTAAGTTCAATGGAACTGCATCTGTCAATACCCCCGAAACTCATCCCAGTCACTTCTGGGGATCTTCCTCCTAAGGTACGACAATCTTGGATTTGTCTTCAGGGATATACTTCCAAAGACCGGGACGTGGTCGGAGTCAAGTTCGTTTAAGGGTTCGAGTTCTTCAGGAAGTGTATCAACATCCGTCAGGACAACATACAGAACATCGGGAAGATTCCTGTAATTTGATGGGTAGAACGTCGGCTCGTTAGTCGCCAGGACTGTGTAGTTCTTGATTGCTGCCTGGCCAGCCAGTGTCCGGCCTGACTGATTAGACACGCGACTGTTCCAACTCGTGTGTTTACAGTTAAGATCTCCCGCTACGAGGAAATCCTTTATTGACGTGAGCCTGTCTAGGTCATCGATGGTGAATGGGACAGCAGGGCTTCTGTAGACAGCGGTAAACACTATCTGTTTCCGCCCTGTGGGAATAGCTATCGAGGTGGATTCGATATAGTCCATAGCCGGTAAACTCGTTTGGTAGTGTACAAGGTTACTGCGCACCAACACGGCTGTGCCCCCTCCCCTGCCAGTTGTTCTATCGTTACGATACATCTCGTATCCAAAGAACCGCATCTCTTCTGTTCCGATAGGTGGGTCTCACAGATCAATGCTACGTCGACTCCATACGTCCCCAGAAGTTGTCGAAACTCGTGTTCATGTTGTACTATTCCATTAGCATTCCAGAACAGAATGTTCAATGAGTCTTCTACACCTCTTCCCTGATCAGTTGCCATCGCAGAAGAATTCGGTTGCAGCTTCCAGAAGAAGCATTACTTTTGTTGTCTTGTCCGGAGCATTCTTCAGCCTTACAAGGTATTTCTAAGGAGTTGGAGTAAGCCCAGAACCTTGATTTCCTTGAGAATTTGCAGAAGGTCCTTCAAGTCCAAGGATTCATCCGTGTCACGGTCTTCTTGTTTGTCCTTCTTGACAACTCCACTGTAAGATGGTTGACCCAATCCCATATTTGCTGGTGGTGTTGGTTGGCTAGCAGATAATTGCTGGCCATTTAAGGGTTTAAGATTCCTAGCCACGCGGGAAGAAGAGCTAGCCACTTTACTTCCCCCCTCTTTTTTCTTTTCTGACACCTGGTTTTTCTTCTCCAGCTCTCGTAGAAAAATAGGGCAGTCGCAATAATTTGCTGCGTGCTGTCCCTTGCAGTTCACGCATTGTGCTGGCGTTGTTTTATCTTTTTTCTGGCACTCAACCGTCAGGTGCTCTCCTATACACTTGACGCAGCGTGGTTTTTGGGCACATTAGTTCTTAGAGTGTCCAAAACGTTGGCAACGATGGCACTGTATAATTGTACTCTGTGAAGCACGATACTCCTCAATCTTGACTACCGTGTGGATGATGACCGGTACCTTAAAGACCTCACCCACTCCTGTCCTCGCAAGAGTGCATACAAATATCGGTAGGAGTCTCAGTGTCGCTGATTGTGGAGAAGATTTTAAGTATAACTGTCTCACATAGGTCGGCGTGAATCCCCTGTCCTCCAGTTTCTTCTTTATGTCTGAGCAGGGCATACTTGCATGAAGGCCCTTGATGACAGCCTTGAAGGGCTTGTCCTTGGGAAGTACATACATAAAGTGTTCTAACGTGTTTTGTTTAAGTAGCTTTAACAATGCGGAGTAATCCCTGAAGGAGATCGTGACCACCTTAATACCCAGTGCAATACAGTACACCTTGTAGTCATCTTGCAAGCCGCTGTTTAGGAGATTTATAACCTTGTTATATTGTGTCGCATTAGTTACGACCACCGGAGGGGTCTTTATACGCCGTGGGGTGGAACTTTCTTTCATGCCTCCAATTGGTTGCCCCGTTTGACTGGTCGTTGGTTCATCCTGTAGGCTAGACAAGCTAGCAAACTTGTTATTGACTTTTATAGCCTTCGATTGCATAACTTCCTGTCTCGGCGTAGTCCTGAGCTTCTGCTTGAGTCCAGAAACTGGCTCAAAGATTTTATCTGTTTCAGTGTTGGATGGGCCCCCCTTACTGGCCTTGGTCTCCATGCCATAATCGTCCGTTCCTTCAACGTCTATATCTACATCCGAGACGGAGGCTATTTCCCCCTCTTGACGTGTCCCTTGCGGTATACCACACTACCCGTCTTCAGACGGCACGTAATATATCAAAAAATAAACAAAAATACACTGGTTGACGACGTTGCACTGCACTGACGCGTTGTGTAAAAGCACTGTTGTCATTCAATCACTAACAGTACCCAACTTCAGTCGGCACGGATAAATCACACAATGAACAAATAAAAAACGTTGCACTACACTGTCTAAACGTAGACTGTAGATGAATCCCTACTCTCGTGGTAAAGCCGTGTCGTGTCGTGCATTAAAAACGACTAAAAACAGCTACGGAAATCACCGTATTATATACCCTCCACTCCTGCCTGGCCTTGTCCAATGGGGAGAACAGGGGCTTGCCATTGGTGCGGGAAAACGTGAGAGACAGTGTCCTTCACGCGAGCCAATAGCGAGACAGAAGACAGACAAAAGGCATGCTCCGATGCTTCCAGAAGGGGAGCACGAGAGCAAGTTCCAACACGTACCGACCAATTGGTCACACCGTGTGGTTTGCAAAAATTAAGAACGGGTTGTCGCGTTTCGCGAAGTTCTGAAACAAAGAAACAGAGATTACAAAATATTAGTAATATTGGGGTAAAAAAGGGGGTAAGAAATTGAGAAACCGACTAAGGGTTTTTTAGAGTTACGTGCGGAGACACTACTCTATGGGGGCTGGGTGAGAGCCTCCCAAACCACTGTTGACACATCTCGCTTATCCGAGCAGGGCTTTGGGACGTCGATGGCACCCACCAGGGTCAATGACGTACCAATAGCGAGCGCTGGCGCTGGGTACTGTGGTGAAGTCGTCACGGACGGCTCAGAGAACATGGATTGTGGGCCGGTCCAGGCAGTAGAGAGGGTGGTTGGCGCGGCCGGTGCAAGTGCGGAGGAAAGATACAAGGGCCGACTGAACAAACAGACAGACAAAAGGCATGCTCTAATGCTTCCTGAAGGGAGCACGAGAGCAAGTTCCAACACGTACCGACCAATTGGTCACATCGTGTGCTGAACAGTGAGGCACATCAAAGTATTTATTCTCAGTTTTGTAATGTTTTGTAATGTGTAATATAGTGTATACATTAATACCTTTTAATATAGGCATCTTATTTACTTGGAAAAGAGAACATACTTGTCATGATTTTTATATATATAAAATATTATTTTATGATTATTTTATCATATTTCGAAATATTTAACTGAATAAAATATTGTCATCAACTGCGTGGGTGCATCATTGTAAATAACTTGTTTACCGTTATGTTCAATCACATGGTTTAAATTCGTCGGTCACCATTTTGAAGCTGTGTTAGTTAGACCTTTTGTGAAAGTGGTGTTAATATTGTTTTAAATTGAATAAAACGATAGATAAGCTTTGTGCCGACCTCAAATAAATATGTAAATAATATTGGCCTAAATTACTGTGGTTAACTATCACATTAATACATTATCATACGTTTTCATTACAGCTTAACAAAGTGACAGATGTTAGGTGTTGGAGTAGGGATATATTAGGGATTATTTTTATTTAATAGCACTAGTAGCGTAGGGCCAAGTAAAGTAGAGTTGAAAGGAAATTTGCCCGTATTCGTGTGAAAGGAGCTAGTGGGAAACAATTAAGGACCCCTGGCCGCTAAACCAGTACACACAGCCGCGATTCAAGCCCCGATCCCCTCGTTTCCGACAAACCAAGCTACAGTAGCCCCGTGCTGACAGACAGCTGCTAAACACACGTTTTTGCAGATCATATAGGTCGGCGTAGGGATACATAAAATGGTCTGGCAACTTTTCAAAGCCGTCAACTGTGAGCTGTCACTACGCACCAAAGAAGCCATGGGGCTACTGTAAATGAACATGAGATTTAAAACGCAAAGCCGACGAAATGTCAGGCAACCTAATTAAAAAGAGAAGAGAATAGTAGTTTAAGATGGCAATAGCTGTTTAAACACCTGTGGAAGAAACTTATTGATGATTTAGACACCAGTAGTGGGGGCGGGGGGGGGGGCGGCCTGGCCCACTCGAGATAGTATTGTGAT
The DNA here is from genome assembly GCA_039000515.1 of Timema cristinae. Taxonomy (NCBI): domain Eukaryota; kingdom Metazoa; phylum Arthropoda; class Insecta; order Phasmatodea; family Timematidae; genus Timema; species Timema cristinae. The sequence continues at coordinate 1,265 of JBCFYV010001432.1, read as the reverse complement.
TTTTACCGCTATCCCCCCTCCTCCTGACCACCACCCCCCTACACCATCCTGGTGACCCATACCTGGTGCCAGTATATTTCCGTCTAACCTGAATTTCCCCTCTGATTATTTCCATGACGACATGGGGTTAGCGACCTATTGTCCTTGTGGTGGCAACGGGTTTTCCCTGATGACTGGCACCAATTTGGCGGCTCGACATAGTCTGTGTGACGTAATCATTGTGTGTGATGTCGCAACACTCCCCCCCCTGGGTTTTACCGATGACTCATACCTGGCGCCAGTTTGGCGGCTCGACAAGACAAGTAGAGACAGGAATAGATTTTGACCTTGAAACAGTGAGCTAGTACACGAGGTCATTGACCCCCGGCAACTCTTTCCCCCTCCTTTTCTATGTGGCAATGTGTTTTCCTGATGACTGGCGCCAGTCTGGCGCGTTGACAGACAAGTCGAGACAAGATTAGATCACGACCTTGAATGATGTCGCAACCCTCATTTGCAATGAGTTTTACCGATGACGTCATCGCTCTGTCGCAACCCTGATGACTCATACCTGGCGCCAGTTTGGCGGGCAGACAAGACGAATTGAGACAAGAATAGATATTGAGGTCATTGCCCCAGGGCAATGGGGTTTTCCCCCGGCGCCAGTTTGGCGGGTCAACAAGACAAGTCGAGACACAACCTTGAATGATGTCGCAGCCCTCACTTGCAATGGGTTTTCCCGGTGACGAGAAAGGAGAAGCGTAAGACCAAAGAGAGGGCGACCAAAAGGAGCCCTAAAGGTGGGAAGGAAGGTCCGGAGGATGGACAGAACAAGGACAAGCCTGTAACGGACCCAGGCAAAGTGAGGGCCCCACAGCTGAGGCTGTGTAGGCTGGAGGTGGAGAGAAGGCAGAAGGTGAAAGAGGTTGAGGCGAGCCCTAGTGGTAGCTCGGATGGTCAGGCGGCAAGGCCGGAAAGGACCATTGTGGAAGTAGCCGCTGACAGGGCAGTAGAGACGGAATCGGAGAAGGAAGGTGGAGACACCGAAGGAATGGAGGAAGAGGGGGAGAGGTGCACTCCCCCCAAGTACTATAGGCGTAGCTTCCTTGAAAAGGAATTGGTGGATGCCCTGGGGAGCATCGGAGATGAGAAAGATACGAGGCGGAGGTACAACAGGTACCAGGCAGAGATGGAAAGAGTTGTGGCAAGCCAGGTAAAGAGTAAGGGCTTTTCGCTTCTGGCCCAGGAAAAGGTCCGGCTCATCATGAAGGAAATGAGCGTGATGG
>JBCFYV010001431.1:0-30968 GCA_039000515.1 Timema cristinae | reverse complement strand
AATTTGTTTTAAATTAAAATTTTAATTAAATTTTTTTCGACGTTAAAATGAAAGATTTAGCCTTTTTTCCGTCTTTTGGCCCCTTGAAATTTCCAAACCAAAAAGAAAAAAATTTTCCCCCCAAAATTTTTGAAGGTGTAACGCCTTTTTTTTGTTTCAAAAGTTCCCCTTTAGGAAATAAATTTGGCCCCCTAAACTTAATTTTTTTTAATTGAAAATTTTTTTATTTACTTTAAATTTTTAATGGAAATTTTCCCTTTCTTTCAAATTTTAAAAGGGTTTTTAAAAAACCGTAAAAAAACAAAAATTTGAATAATGGGGGCCCCTAAAATAATAAAAAATTCTTTGGTTTTAAAATTAAAATTTTTGAAAAATTTTTATTAGCAAAAAAATTTGCCACCTTTAAATTTTTAAAAAACAGAAAATTTTTTTTAAATTGGGTAAGGGGTTTTTTTAGGGAGGGGGAAGAAAAATTTTTTGCTTAAAAAAGTGAAAAAAAAATTGCTTTTAAAAAATAAAAAATATTTTAAATTTTACCCAACTAATTGGTTTAAATCCCCCAAAAAAATTTTCCTTCATCCCCATTTTTTTTAGTTTTTTAAAAGCAAATTTTTCCTGGAACCATTGGCCAACCGAAAAATTTTTTTTCAAAAATTTCAATGTCCCTTAAATTTTTAAATTTTTTTTTTAATTTTAAAAAATTTTTAATTTATCAATTTTTTTTTAAAAAAAATTTTTAATATTTTTTTTAATTTTTTTTAAAATTAAAAAAATTTTAAAAAACTCAATTTTTCCCCCAAAAAACTTTTTATTATTAATTTTTATAATTTTAATTTTTTCCATTAAAATTAATTTTTTAAATTTTTAACAAATTTTTTGTAAAATAGGGGTTATTCCATAAAATTTTGGGGGGGGTTTTTCTATCAAATTTATTTTTAAATTTAATTAAAATATTTTTTAAGGGTTAAAAATAAGGGTTTTTATTTATATTTTTAAACTTTTACCAATTTTTAAAAAAATTTTTCCCCCAATTAGTTAATTTAAAAAATTATAAAATTAATAAAAATAATAAAAATTTTGTAAATAATTTTAATTTTAAATTAAAAAACTTAATTTTAAAAAAAATTTGGGGTTAATATCCCTTTTTATAGGGCCCTTACCCTTAGTTTTTTAAAAAGTTTCTTTAATTTAAAAATTTTCCCCGGGCCAAAGCTTTGGGGATTGGTTTAACAGAGTTTTTTAAGATTGGGAACAATTTTTAAGGGAAAATTTCTTTTTAATTTTGTAAAAATTTTAAAAGCATTTTTGAAATAAAGGTTTAAAATTTTTAATTATTTAATTTTAAAAAATGGTTTTATTAATTTTTTAAAATTCCCTTTTCACCAAAAGAAATAAAAAATTTAAAAAAAAATAACCCCCAAACCAAAAAAGGGAAAAAATTTTTGAAAAAAAAAAGTACTAAATTATAATCTTATTTTAAAATTTAAAAAAAATTTAAAGAAAAAAGTTTTTGATGCGCTCCTTTGGGTTTTTCTTTTGTTTTAGGGGTTTGCAACCCTTCTACTTTATTTTCTTAATTGGGGGACTTTTAAAAAGGCTTTTGGTGTATACATTTATTTTTTTATTAACAAAATTTTTCACTATGGGGGGTTTTCCCTTTTGTTTTGTTTATTTCCCCAAACCCAAATTTTTACTAAACAATGCAATGTGAAAATTAAAAGTTTGATTAAAATTTTATAAAAAAATTTAAATTAATGGGGTTTTTTTTTTGGAATTTTTTTTTTTGAAAATTTTAAGTTTAAAAAATGCCCTTTAAAAACGTAATATTATTTAATTTCCAAAAAATTTAAAAAAAATTTTTTTTTTAAATTTTGGGAATTATAGGTAATTAAAAAGGCTTTTTAAGTTACTAATTTTTAAAAACAATAATTTGAAATAAGGGGGGACAGAAGGGGTTTGGGAACCCAGCTGTTTTTTTGGGAAAAAATTTTATAATGACTCATATTAAAAATTTAATATCGGGATAAATTAATTTTATTATCCCTCCCTTGGGAAAAAAAAGCTTATTTTTAAAGTGGCCAAAGGTAAATTAAATTAATGGGTTTACATGGGGGGGGGGGGGGGAACTTAATTCTTTTTTTTTTTTAATAAAAATTTTGCTTAGGTTTTTTTGGAAAAATTTTTAAATTCGCTAAATAATAAAAAGGAATTTTTTTTTTTTACTCTAACAATTTAATAAAAAGGAAACATTTTTTTTTACTTTACTAAAAAAAATAATAAAGAAAAGGGCCCAAACCCCTATTTTTTTACTATTTTTGGGTTTAACAAGCTGTAATTTTTTAATGTAAAGGAATCAATTTAAAAAACAATTCTTATATATTTTTTAGGGGAATGTCCAATTTTTTTTAGACTGTGTTTATTTTGGCATATGCATAGGGGTTTGGGGAAAGCAATAGTTTAAATAAAAAGGGAAATACATAAGGGTTAATTATAGCTTTAAAGGGGATCAAAGGGGTCAGGATAAATTTTTTTTAATTTTTTTATTTTTTTATAATGGATTTTTGGTAGGTTTTATATAGCCCATTGCTTTTTTGAAAAGTACCAAATAAAATAAAACGGGGAGGGGGGAAAATATTTTCCCAATTTAAAAAGAATATTATGGATAAACTAAAAAAATTACTTACCCTTTTGTTCATTTTTGGGAAAATTTATTTTGGGTTTGGCATAGCGTAAAAAATATTTGTTTTTCCCACGAATTTTTTTAAAAGCAATAACTTCTTTTTCCCTTTATAAAAAAATAAATTTAAATTTTTAAAATTTTACATTCGTTTTTGGAAAGAAATTTACTATAAATTCCCTTACGTAATAAAATGGGAAACCAAATTTTAAAATTTTGGGGAAAATTTTTTAATATACAAAAAAATTATATAAATTTAAAATTTAAAAAGTTTCAAAATTCAGTTTATTTAACTTTTTTTTTCGAATGAACCTTTTTTAAAATATTTTTAAAAACATCTTTATTTAAAAAAAAGGTTAGGTTTTTAAAATGGTAAAAGATAAACAAATGTAAAATTAAAGACTTTTTTTTTAAGGTCTGGGTTTTAATTTTTCCCGTTTTTTTTTTTTTATAAATTGGGGCCCATTCCGTACTTTTCACTTTTTTCCTATTATTTTAAATCCTTAAAAATTTTTTTGGTCATAGATAAAAGGTACTTAAAGCAATGTAGTTACAAAGGGGAAAGGGAAAGGAGGAAGCACCTAGCTTAAAACCTTTCAAACCCATAATTTTAACCTTTTAAAAACAGATTTTAGAGAATTTTTAAAGGTCGGGTCCCAATCCACCTGGAGTTAGATAAAAAATACATTTTTTTAAATTACTTTTAATTCCAATTTTAAAAAAGGCTTTTGATTATTAAAAAAAACCTTTTAATTGAGATAATGTTCAAAAAAATTTAAGTGGTGAATTTTTGGGTGTGAAAATTTTTCCAGAATGTAAGCTTAATAAAAGTCTTATGTTTTTTTTTTTGGTTTTTGGGTTTAAAAAGTGCCCCGGGCCCCAATTTTTTTCTGGGTTTCAAATCTAGGGCGTCGACGTTTTTTTCCTGAGCAATATAATCTTTGGCCCACAACTTTTTTTTGGGGGGGAAGTAAACCCTTTTGGTTCATGTCGGTTGGGGCATAAAAAAAACCCCTTGTAGGGTATTTTGAAAATTTTTTTTTTTTGGGGGGATGGGGGGGGGGGAAAGGGGGTAGGGGGGGGGGGTTTATCAAAAAAAAAAAACTATGGGGAACAAATAAAAACGCTTTTAATTTTTTTTGTTATAAAAAAACAAGTTTTAAACATTTTCTAGGAGGTCCCTTTTTAAACTAGCAAATTTTATAAAAAAAAAACCCAAAAAACTTTTGTTTTTTTTCATAGAAAACGGTTAAAAATTTTGGGTTCATTTGGGGAATTTTTTAAACCTTTCTATGCCAGAGATTATGCTAACCCAAATGAACGAAAAAGGCCACGGGGGGGGTTTTCCTAAGTTATGTTTTGAGTTTCTAAAAATTGGGGGTTGTTGTTAGGGAAAAGGGTTTGGGAAAATTTTTGTTAGAACACAAAATGTTTGGTAAAATTCACTATTGCACTCACTAAGTTCCAATGGCACAAACTTTTCGAGCTGATTTTTTTTTTTCCCCCATAAATTTTCCCCCTTTAAAAACCGGTTTCCCTTAGATTAAGTCAACTTTGTTTTTGAAATACTCAAAAATTTTTTTTTAGATTTGATGCTTTTCAGAAGCAAATAGATGGCATAAGTTGTTTAAGCTGGGGAGATTTTTGGGTGGTTTAAAAAACATACTTTTACTTTGTTTCAAAAAAAATCCCCCAAGAAGGGGAAAAGGGTACAGTAACATGAAAATTTTGCTCTTTATTATCGGTTCCGATTTTAAACTGCCCATATCTCGGGAGAGATCCCATTTTTGGGTACAAAAAATCCCTTAAATAAAACATAGGCCATTAATGTTTGGGCGGGTTTTTGAAAAGTTTTTTAAAATTGGTTTTAAATTTTGGGTTTGGGTTTCGAAATTTTTTTTAAAATTTGAAAATAAATTTCACTTATCAACTGTTGAATTTAAATTCCTTTTAAAGGAAAATTTGGGAGGGACTTTACTTAATGTAACTAAGGAAAATACCTTTCCCTGAAGCAAAGGCAAAACAACAAACCCTTGGGAAAGTTTGAATTAAGTATGAAACTTTTTTAAATTTTTGCCCAATTTTTTTTTTAGTTATTGTGGGGGTTTAAACCCCCTAACCCCCCCTTTGGGTATGTGGGGAAAAATTTTTCCCTCGAAAAATTTGGGTTTAATCCCTTTTATTTTATAAAAACCCCCCCCTTTATTAATATAATCAGTCTTTTTCAAAAAGTGTGTTAAATACTTCAAAAAAAATTTAAAAAATTTTTTTTTTTTATTTTTTTGAAACCCCCCTTTTTATACACGGAAATTCTGATTTTAAAATAATAGCCATCTAAAACTTCTGGGATATCAAATTGGGGGACCAAAATTTTTTGCCATCTTTTGTTTCAGAGAAAAGTTGACACCCACAAAGGGTTTTTAAGTGAAACAATATATAAAAACCCTAACTCACTTTTTACAAAAAATTTTTCTTTTCATATATTTGACTCTTTCATTTTTAAATAAATTTTTAATACCTGAAAATTATAAAAACCACCTTTTCCATTTTTAAATTAAAATTTTAAAAAAATTTTAAGAAATTAAATTTTATAAATTTTTGAATAAATCCCGGGAAAAAACAATGGTCTTTAATTTTTTCAATTTTTAAATATCAACCCCTCGTAAATTTTAATTAAAAAATTTTGGACTCCCCATTTTTAGCTAATTTTCACATTTTTAACTTTTTCCCTTTAGATACTTTGAAAAATTTTTTAATTGGGGTGTTTTAGACATTGTGTAAATTTTGAAAAAAGGCATCACAAGGGTTTTCAGTCTGATCAAAAATATTTAAATCCTTCCCAAAAACCTATTTTTTTTTGCGGCAATTTGTGGTGAAAATTTTTGACCCCGTTCCCTAATTCGAATTTAAGTTTTAAATTTGAGAGACAGCCCATTCCCATTCTACTAGAGGGTTGTGAAGGAAGAAACATTGATTAAAGACGACCCAGAAATTTAAACTTTTCTTTTCAAATGACCTAAGGGACAAGTGAAAAAAAAACTAAAAAGAAGTTTGAAACTTCTTTGTCTTCATTTGCATCGAATTTTAAAGGTAGAAGTTTTTTTTTAAAATTTTTTTAAAGGGTCATCTAAGATCATTTTTAAGGTTGGTTTTTGTCCAAATATTTATATTATTTTTAAAAGGGTTTTTTTCATGAAAAAAAAGGGTTAGTTTTAAAAAAAATATGCAAAATTTAAAAAAATTTTGGAAATAAAATTTTTAAAAAGCAAAAAAAATTTTCCTTGATGAAATTAAAAGGGTTCTTGGTTTTTACTTCGCCTTTTTCCTAATTAAAAATTATATGTTTTCTGTATAATTCGCAAACAGTTTGAAAAATTTTAATCTTTTTTAATTTTTCTTAGACATTAACTTTAACATTAAACAACATTTTTTAAAAATTTTGATTTAAATTTAACCCTCAAAACCCTGGTTTTTTCTAAAATTTGGGGGGTCCCCAAAACAAAGTTCGGGGGGTCACACAAGCAAAGCATTTCACAAAATTATCGGGTAAATTAAAAATGAAACAAAAAATATAAAAATTATTTTTTTAATTTTTTTTATTGTATTTCTTTTTATATTTTTTTTAAAAAAATTTAAAAATTTTTCATAAAAATTAAAAGAAACCTACTTTTAATTTTTTTTTTATATTGAAAATTTTAATTTACAAAAAAAAATTTATTAAAACCTAATTTTATCCCTATAATGGGTCTTTACTGAAAATTTTTAGGGTCAAAATTGTTTTAATTATTTTTCTACTTAAAGGGGTCCAGGGGAATCAGTTGTTCCTCTTTAAGTTTTAACTAAAAAATTTTGGATTAACCCAAATGCCCCAAAACTTTATGGAAAACCTAATTTTTTTTAAAATAGGGGTATCGGTTTCAATTTGTTTCAAAAAAAAATTAGAAAAAATCTTTTCACAATCAAATTTAAACAACCCGGGCCCAAAGGGGCCCTTAAATTTGAATTTTTTTTGTTTTAGGATTGAATTTTGTGCCACTCTTTTTTAATCATTGGCAAGAAAAATCAGATGAAAATTTTGAAAAAATTAATAGCCTGCCCCCAAGTGTAAAAGGGTAAAAACTTACATCAAAAATTTAAAAAAAAAAAAAAAAAATCCCTTGGGGAATCTTATAGGAAACCAATGACCCATTAAAGGGGGAAATCACATCCCCAAATAAAATTCTGGGGAAAACTTTGGCTAAAAAACCCACCAACCCCAAATTGCACATGGGTTTTTAGGAATTAAAAACTTTAAATTGGAGATAAAGAGATAATAATGTTTTTTAAAAACTGAAAATTTTTAAAATTTTAAAAACAATATTCGAAAAAAAACTGCATTGAAAAGCTTTTTTTTTTTCCATTTTAGAATGTCTTCACGGATAAAAACGTAAAACAAATCTTCATTCTTTAAAAAAGGGGACTTCTGAAATTATTAAAAAGAAACTTTGTCCTTTGCCCCCTCGTCACCGAGGAAAATTTCAAGTAATCTTTCAAATACAAATGCACTGCCCCAAAAATTTCTGTTTATTTATTTGTTTTTTTTCCCTTTTACTTTTGCGGAAACCGAGTTGGGCCTGCTAAGGCAAAATTCTTAAAAAAGGGTTTCCCTGAATTGAATTCAAGTTTTTAAACACATTTCCCTCTTTTTTTTTCTAGGTTTAATTTAATTCAAATCTTTTTTCCCAAAGTTCCCCGGGTTTCTTTGGTTTCAACGGGAAAAGGTTTTGTTTGTTGACTATGAATAAGTAGGTTTTAACTATCATGGGAAAAGAATTTTTTTTACAGCTAAAAAGGGAGAATAGTCTACATTTAATTTTAATAGTAAGAAATGTTTTATTTTGATAGTTTGTATCGAAAAATTAAAAAAGCAGTTCATATAACGTAAATTGTTGTCCATAAAAAAAAAAAAATTTTTTATTTTCAAAAAGCCCTTTTTCAAAAACTAGTTTTTAGTTTTGATACAATTTTTTAAAAAAAACAAATTTAAAAAAAAAATATTTTTTTCAAAAAAATAAAATTTTCTTTCTTTTTTAAAAAACCCTGGAAAGGTAGTTTAATTTTTTTTTTTTTGTTGAAACATTCTGTTTTGCTTTTTAAAAATACATTGTTGTGTTTACATTTGTTTTTGGAAAGCTCCAACAAATTAAGGGAAAAGGAGATGAGTTTTTTGTTTGAAAGCTTTTTATGAGGGATCCAAGACAAAGGGAAATTCCCCCAAAATTCCCCAAATTTAGATCTAAACAGAGCTCAAAAGATTTTAAATTTTCAATAACACAGAGCAACGTATGGGAGGGTTCCGAGGAAGATTTTCAAAAGAATATTGAAAAATACATACAGGAAAAACATCAAAAATGAAGCAAAAACCAATCTGAAAAAGTTTGTGCAAGGTTTTGGAAAAGATAGTACACACAGATTCCACTTTTAAAGGGTGTAATTTTATTTCAATAAAAATTAGTCGACTGAGACGGGATTGGGGTTCACTCAGTATAAACCTTTTATTGAACGGGTATGTCAGGGGGTTTTTGGGGGTATGTAATACTCGAAACAGAAAAATTGCATCCCAGAAAAGAATGTCAACTTCTAAAGGATGGGGGGAGATTTTGTTTCATATCATCAGTAGTATCTTGAGGGTTTTTTGGCCCCTTTACACTCGGGTCTTTTTCCCGGGGGGGCCCCTAAGTTTGATAGTTTGGGAAACCTACGGGTAGTTTTGTATAGAATTTTTTTTCTTTATTTTTTAACCTCTTTTGACAAATTTTTACATATCCCTAATAACTTAATAAAAGGGGAAATGAAAAGGGTTTTTTTAAAAAGGGGAAATTTTCAAAAAAATGTCAAACCCCAAACTATTCACAGTAAAGGACTTATGTCCCATTTCCCCTTTTGGTACGATTGTACCAGAACATTTCCTCCACCCTTCCCTTTCATACTCAAAGGGATTGCCAGCTTTTGAAAGAGATGAAAATGTTTTTTGTGTTGAGAAAGGATACCCCTTTTTTATTTTTTCTTTGCTCCATTTCCCAATTTTTTTTGGGTTAAATTCTTTTTTGCAATTTAAAACAAAAAATTTATTCCACTTTAAAGTTTGATTTAAATATTAGACCTGTTTTGGGGAGCTAAATGTTCAAACCTTGCGGGGGCCCTTAAAAAATGGTTTTAAAATCTTTCATGCAAATATGTTACATTTCCTCTAAATTCAACCTTTCTCATCCCCCTAAACTTTTAAGAGAAAAAAAACCCCTATGCCCAAATGGAAAGTAAGGCATGCTGAAAAAAAAATTAAATTATGATAAAAGGGAAACAAATTTTTTAAATTTTTTAAAAATTTCATTTTTAAAGAGTTAAAATGGGGGATGGGGGGTTTTTAAAAAATTTATTGAAAAAAAATTTTTTAAATGTAGGAAATGTGACTTTTTATAAAATGTTTGACACATAAACCTTTTTTTAAATTTTTAATTTTTTTTTTAAATAAAATCTCAAAACTAAAAATTTTAAAACCTTTAATTTTTAAACTTTTTTTATAATTCAAAAAAAAAGATAACAAAGGGGGTTTTAAATTTATAAAAACTTTGAAGAAAAAAAATTAAAAAATTTTTTTTTCTAACGGGTAAATATCTCTGTAAATTTACACAATGGGGGTTTAGTTAGTTTTTTGAAAAATTTTCCCTTTTTCATCTCCCATTTATAACATATTTTTTTTTTTTTTATTCCACGGGATGAAGATGAAAGAAAATGCAAATTATTGGGGAAACCCTTCATACAAAAGTGGCATTCAGAATGCCAAAATATTTCTTAGGGGAAATGTTTGCTGCTTTTTATGTAACATTTGTGAAAAAAGTTTAAAAGGGAAAACGGGGCCCAAAAGGGATAAAAAAGTACCCACAGGGTTTAAGTTTGGTAGTTTGTAAATTTTGGTGGAGCTCTTTTTTTCCCAAAAAAAAGGGCCCAATCGACCCCAAAAGAAAAAAACAAAAGGGACAGTTTCCAAAATTTTAAATATGTTTCAAAACTTATCACAGTAATCATTATTTTTTGCAAACATGGAATTCTTTTGGGGCAGCCAAAAAGATTTGTTTCACAAAAAAATTTGAAAAATTCTTTGCTCAAAAATTTCTTTACCCCCACATATAAATGCATCAAAATAAAAAATATATTTGGGGATATTTGTGGCAGGTCTTTCAAAAATCTAAAAACCTAAGTTTCTTTTTAAATTTAAACATTGGGTTTATTAATTTTTAAATTGTGAAATGTGTAAAAAGGGAAAAACTAAAACAAAAAATTTTAAATTCAACCAATCAAAACTAAACATCCAAAAAAAAAACAATGGGATGCCCAAAACTTTTGGTTACATAAAAAGTTCTCCGGGCCCTTTGTTATAAAAAAATTGGGTTCTAAAAAAATTTACTTAACACACAAAAATTGCACACAGGGGAAAAAAAAAAATATCCATGTAAAATCTGGGGAAAAAAGCTCGGTATTTAGGTCCAGTTTAGTTTAGGCACAACCCAAATGCAAAAAAGGGGGAAAAAAAAAATTAAAAAATTGGAATGTCAACCCCCAGTAAGAGATTCTTAAACAAAATTATTTAAAAAGCTTTTTCTCTCACCCCCAAAATAAGAAATTACAAATGTGGTTTATGGATAAGAGTTTCCTTTGTTTTTCCTTTGATTTGCCCCAACAAAAAGATTTGCCCAAAAAAAAAAAAAAACCAATAAAAAATTGCCCAATTTTGCTTATTTCCCAAAAGCTCCTAAAAATTGACCAAAAGAAGAAAAAAATTTTTTAAAAATTTTTTTGAAATGTTGGAAAACTTTTGAAAATTTTTCTAGTTTTTGCTTTCTCTTTTAATTTTTCCCTTTTTACGAAAATTTTAGAAGTTGTACTGAAAAAATTTCAAATAACAGATTTTAACTTAATATATTTTTTTGGAAAAAAACCAAAAAAAAGAATTTTTAAAAATTTCCCCAAAAATTAAAATATTTTTTTAAAAAACTTGCAATGAGATTTTGGGGGGGGGGAAAATGGTAAATTTAACTTTAATTAATCTTGGGAAAGTTTTGAAAAAAAAAAAAAAAATTTTTGAAATTTCCTTTTTAAAAATCAGTAAAAATTACCAAAAAAAAATAAAATTTTTTTTAAATTTCCCGAAAATAAAAATTCATAAAAAATTTTCCTAAAATTTAAATTTTTAAAAAAAAAAGGGAAAAAAGGGGACAATTATTTTTTTTTATTTTAAAATGTTTTTTGTTTTTGTCCAAAAATTTAGAATAAAATAAAAAGTTTTTTAAAAAAAAAATGAATTTTTATTATTTTTTAAATTCTCCATATTTTAAAAAAAAATAACTTTAAGGGGTTAAAAAGTATTTATTTTTTGTCTTAAAATATCTCATATTCCCTTTTTAAAGTGAAAAACTTGAGACATGATTTCGAGTAATAAAAAAACAAAAAAAAAATCCATTTAATTTAGTAGTCCTCTTTGGGTAACACAATTTTTAAATTTAAAATTTTCAATTTTTTTTATTTATCTGGCAGAGTTTTAAAGGTTTCTGACAGGGGTTTTTTTTTCCCCCTTTTTTTGAGGGAAAAACAGTATGTAAACTCCCTTTACCCTTTTAAAAAAAGGTTCTTAAATGTTTCCTATTTAAGCTATACCAAACATTTGTGGAATATTAAAAGGGTTTGGTTCTGCCCCTTTGAAGGTAAAACAAAGTGACAATGTAACATTTAAAAGAAACAAAAAATTGCCAAAAAAAAAAGTCTTTCCAATTTTTTTTTTTTCCTTAATTTTCGGGCACCACATCAGGGGTAAAAAACACAGCACGGCCCCAAGGGTATCGGTTTAAAAATAAAACCTTTTCCCAGCAATCCCCCTCCAAAACATCAAAATTTACAAAAATGGGGAACTGCAAAAATTTTTCTTCACCTTTTTTTATTTTTTTATGGTTTTTTGAAAGTTTGGGGGGTGCTTTTGGGTAAGAAAGGGGCTATGGCCAAATCTCCCGCCCCTGTTATGTCTAAGGTGGGTGTGCTGGTGAAGAAAAGGAAAACTTACTTGGGGGGGCCCAAAACTCCTCCGCTTTTTGGGGGGTTTTTGGGGGGGCCTTAAAAGGTTTGGGGGTTTTTCTGGGTAAGAAGGGCTACTGGGCCCAAAACTCCTCGTCTCATTTTGTCTGGGGGTGGTGGGTTTGGGGGAAGAAGGAGCTTTCTGGCCCAAAACTCCTTGCCCTGGATGTTAAAGGTGGTGTGTGGGGTTTTTAAAGGGAAAGGGGTACCGGCAAATCTCCTTGCTCTTTATTTCTAAAAGGGGGTGGGCTGGGGTTTAAAAAAGGAGCTAGGCCAAAACTCCTGCTCTGTATGTCTGAAAAGGTGGTTTTGTGGGGGTTTGAAGGAAAATACTGGCCCAAAACTCCCCGCTCCAGATTAATTTTTCTTGGGGGAAGGTTGGGGTCTTTTGGGGCAAAAAAGAGCTACGGCCAAATCTCCTCGCTCCCCCATTTTTAATTTTTCCCGGGAAAAAGGTGGTAAATTTTTTTTGGGAATTTTAAAAGGGCTTTGGTTTAAATTTTCCTGCCCCTCACTATGTTGGAGGTGGTGTGCTGGGGTAAGAAAGGGGCTACGCCAAAACTCCTTCTTTTTCCTTTCAAAATTTTATTAATTTTCCTTTTAAGGTGGTGTGCTGGGGTAAGAAGGAGGGACTGGCCCCAAAAATTTCCCCGCCCCTTTTGCCCAATGGTTCTTGGGAAAAGGTTTTGGGTGCTTTTCGGAAAAGAAGGAGCTACTGGTCAAATCTCCTCGCTCTCATTTAAATTTTGAAGGGGGGTGGGGGAGGTAAGAAGGGGCTACTGGCCCCAAAACTTTCCTTCTCTCCAACCTTTTTAAAAGTTTTTTGGAGGGTTGGGGGGTTTTGAGGTAAGAAGGAGCTTTTGGCCCAAAAATTCCCCGCTCTCCCCTTATGTCCAAAGGGTTTTGGTTTTTTTTTCTGGGGGGGGTTAGGAAGGAGCTATGGGCCCAAAACTCCTCGCTCTTTTGTTTTGTCTGAAGGTGGGTGGTTTAGGTTTAAAAAAGGGGCTACTGAAAATCTCCTGCTCTCCTTTAAAAATTTTGGAAAGGGGGTGTGTGGGTAAGAAGGACCACTGGTAAATCTCCTTGCCTCAGCTATGTTGGAGGGGGGGGGTTTGGGTTCCTTGGTTTTTTTTAAGGGAAAAGGGGCTACTGGCCCAAAAATTTTACCCCTCTTTTTTTTAAAAGGGGGGTTTAAAAATTCCTTTTTAGGTTTGGGGTTTCTGGGGTAAGAAAAAAATACTGGCCAAATTCCTCCTCTCAGTTTTGTCGAAGGGGGGGTGTGGGAGGGGAAGAAAGGGAAAGGGAAACTGGGTTTTCCAAAACCCTTGGGTCTCATTTTTGTCCCCAAGGTGGTTTCTTTGGGGGAAAAAGGGGCTACTGGCCCAACCCCTTTTACCGGGGGGGGGGGGCCCAAACTTTTTCTTATTTAATTTTGAGGTGAAGGGGTTGGAAAACCCAACACAAAAAATGGAATAGAAAAACCTTTTGGGGGTTTTTTCCCCCCAAAAGAACTTTTTCAATGTCAATTTAAAAAAGGAATTTTTCCTTTACAATGGGGGGTTTTAAAATTTTTTTTCATCTTTTTTTTAGACCTTTTGTGCATCACTAAATTTGTTAAACACAAAAATTAATGCCCTTTCAAAAAAAAAAAAAAAAAAACATATTTTTTGGCAAAAAATTTTTAAAATGGTGTGAAATTTTGTTTCCCCGTTTTTATGTAACTATTATTTTAGAAAAAGTTTTGGGGAAACTTTTCTGTTTATTTTTTTTTTCATCAAATAAATTTTGTTAGGATTAAAAAAATTTTAGGAAGGGAAAGGGGGGAAATAAAAAACTAAAAGTTAATTTTAGAAAATTACTGTGGGTAATTTTTTTTTTAAATTTTACCAAAAAAAAAATTTAAATTTCAAATTTTAAATTTTGGTTTAAATTTGATTAGTGTTTTCCCTTACTGTGCCTTTTTTATACGATTATGTGAACCGAGTAATTTTATTTCTTTTAAATTTTGAAAATTTGAAAGACTTTTAAAGTTGCACACATTTTAAATTTTAAATGATTACACCCTTGGGTTTCTATTTAAAATTTAAAGATAAATATAAAAAAAAAATTTAAAATTAACTATTTAATCAAACGGGGGGTATTTTCCCACTTTTGGGATGAAATAATTTTTTACAACCCTTTTTTCGTTGTTGTTTGGTGTTTTTTAAAAACATTTGTGATCAATTTTTAAATCCCCAAAAAAAATTTTTAATGGAAGGAATCAACTATAACTGCTTTATTGATCAAGATAAAAAGAGATTTTTCCTTTTTTGTTCACATAGGGCCCCCCATCTGAAATTTGTTTTTGACCTCCAGTAGGGGAAACCCATAGTTTGAAGGGGTTTTCCTAAGGGGAAAAAGGATTTTAAATTTTAGAAAAGGGGAAAATTTGGAAAATATAAGGTTCCAATTCCCATTCCCTGTTCAAAACTTGCCCCGTTTTTCGTTAACCAAATTTTACCCCGGAAAAACCATTCAGGAAATAGGAACCCGTCCTACCTTGGTTGAAAATTCCCCTTAAATTTAGGCCTATCCAATTATTAAATACCCAAAAATTAAAAAGGTTTAAGTTTTGGAAAAACCCAAATGGGGTTGAAGACCCGGTTTTTTTTTTTAAAAATTAAAAAACTTTAAAATTTTTTTAAAAAGTTTTAAAAAACCAATATCCCCCCTAATTTTTTAAAAAAAAAACCCAAAAAATTTATTTAACCCAGTATTAAAATATTTTTTTAAAAAAATTTTAATTTTATATTTTAAAAATAGTTCAAAAAAATTTTTAAAAGTTTTTTTTAAAAAAATGTTTTGGGGTTTAAAAAAAGGAAAAAAATTTTTGGGGTTTTTTGGTTAAATTATTTTGGGGGGGGGTTTTTTTTTTTTTTCCCCGACTTTTCTCCCCCCTGCTTTTAAAATTTGCCCAAAAAACTCCTTTGGGGTTTTTTCCCAAATTTTTTTTAGGGGTGGGAAACTTTAAGGAAAAAAAGGGGTTGGTTACCCTAAAAACTTGTCCCAAATTCCTACCTCCGATGGGGTTGGGGGAAGGGGTTTTATAAGTTAAGGCCCCCGGTGGGGTTTACAATAGGTCCAATAAAAATTTTGTTAAAAAATCAATTAAAATTTATTTCATAACCCCTTTAAAAAACTATAAGGCCCCAAAAGGGGGGTTTTAACCCCCAAAAAATTTTTTTTGGGGCAGAAAAGGTCCCCAAAGATTTTGGGTTAAGAGGTTTTCTTTGGGAAAACATTTTAATTTTTAAAACTTTAAAAGGGTTTTCCCATACCCTCCAATTTCCCGTTTTCCCCAAAATTTTTTTTAAATTCCGAAGTTTGGGTTGAAGGGGGAAGGGGGGTTTTGGAAGGGAGGATTGTTTAACCCCCAAAAAACGGTCAGTTTTCCTTGAAATTTAAAAATAAATTGGTTCCAATTAAAAATTTTTTAAAATTTTTTTTCCCCTTAAAGGAAATTAAATTTTTTTAAAGAAGGTAGTTTTTTTGATTTGTTCATTAAACCAACAACATTTTTTTATTTGCTTACAATTTTTGAAAAAATTAATTTAAAAAATTTTTAATGTTATTTTAAAAACGGCCCCCTTTCGTGAATTTTTTTCCCTTGGGAAAAGGGGGCTTTAAAATTTTTTGAAAATTTTTAAAAAAATTAAAATTGGGTTTTATTAATATTTTTTGAATTAATTTTATATTTGGAATTTAAAAACCCAAAAATTTTGTTTTTTAAAATTAAAAAATTTTTAAATTTAAATTTTTTTTTTTGACTTTTGGGGGGGGCTAAAGCCATTTTTTGTTTCCAGTATTTTTTATAAAAAGTTTTTAATTTCCTTTAAATTAAAACACCATTCACAAAACCATTGGGTTTTTAAATTGGGAAATACAAATTAAAATTTTCCATTTTTTTTTTTAAATTTCAAAATAAGATTTTAAAAGCAGGTTTTTGTGAAATCATTTTTAAAGGGGGGGAATATAACCCCCAAATTTCAGGGGGGTTTTTTAAATTAATTTTCTTTTTTCTTTAAATTTAATTTTAAATTTTAACAAAAAGGAAATTTGGATTTTTAAGTTTGGGTTTAAAAAACAATTTTAGAAAAATTTTTATATTAAAAAAAAAAATTTTGAAAAATTGGTCACTTTAGGGACCGAATTTTCTTTGGGGGGCAAAAAAATTTTTTTTTGATAAAAATTGTGCCCTTTTTTTGGAAAAAAGATGGTTAAAAAAACAATTTAAAAGTTTCTAAATTACAGTTGTTTATTTCTTAAAAGAAAAAATTGGGTTTTTTAAATTTTTTATTGAAATGGCCCGGGAGGGGAAAGGTTGGGGGAAATTTCTTTTGTAAAAGTGAAAGAAAATTGGGCCCCCTTAAAAAAAAAAATTAAATTTAAAAAATAAACATTAAAAAAGGCCCTAAAACACACCACCCCGCTTAATTAAAATTTTTACAAAAAAAAATTTCCAAATCATCCCTTCTTTTTTTGAATTTTTTGCTTTAAAAAAATTTAATTGGGCCCAAACCCCTAATTTTAAAAGATAAATTTTTAAAATCATTAAAAATAAAGGAGTTAATTTTTTAACCCCATTGGGGTTTTTTAGGTCTAAAATTTTTATTTAAAAATTTTTAAAATATTTATTTTTTGAATTTTTTTTTAAACACTAAAATACTTTTTTTGGGTCCCTTTTAGGGGCCCTAAAATTCCAAATTTTTTTATTCGTTTCCCGCCCTTAACTTAGGGGGGGGATTTTCTTTTAAAAAAAAAGCCAGATTAATTTTAACCCAATTTGGGTTTTAAACTTTTAAAAAATTTTTTTGATAAAAGGGTTTATGGGGGTTTTTTCCTGGTGGTTCCCCCCAAAGGGGAAAAGGGGAGGGGGCTTTTTATTTGGGGCGGGCCGGGGTTGGGGGGATTCCCCGGCCCGGGCACGGAATTTAAAAATTAATTTCCCCTACCCCCTCCCCCCTTTTGAAAAGATAAAAATTTTGTGAAAATTTTGGGAATGCCCAGGTTTTGGCCAAGTTTTGGTTTTTGGGGGGAAGGTTTCCCCCGGTAAAAAGTAAATCCTTCCAATTTTTTATCTCACAATTCCCCCTTACCAATTTTCCCCTTAAGGCCCTAAAAAAGGCCCCCCTAACCCGAAACGGTTTAAGGTTTTAAGACGGGCCGATTTTAAATAAAATTTAAATTTTTAAAATAATTAGGGAAAAAAATTTTGGACCGGGGTTTTTTAAAGGGTTTTACATAACTTTAAAAATTTTAAAAAAAAAATGTACCCCGTAAATTTAAAACCCCCGCTCTTGGGGGAACCCCAGCCCCCTTACCCCTTTCGGTGGGGTTTGGGTTTGGGCCCCTTTTTCCCTCCCTTTTTTTAAGACCCCCCAAAAAACTCTAAACTTTCCAAAAGGCCTTTTAATTTTCCGGGGAACCCTCAAATATTTTCCCCCACTTAAAGGGTTTCGGCCCCGGAGCTGTTCCTGAGCAAACCCCGTCCCCTCCCCCTTTTTTTTTTTTTGGGGGGGGGCCTTTTCCCCTCTTTTTGTTTTTCCAAAAACCCTGGGAAATTGGGGGAAAACTTTTAACTTTTTCTTTTTGCCCCGATTTTTTTGGAAAAAGCTAGTTTTTTTTTTCCTTTTTTGTTTGGAAGTTTTTTTTTGCTTTTAGAAAAATTTTAAAATTTTTCAAAAAAATTTTTTTTTAAAGGGAAAAAACCCGGGGTTTTTTAAATTAATTCTTAATATTTTCCCTTGTTTTATTATTTTATTATAGGGGGGGGGGTTTTTTTTTAATTTGGTTTTGTATTTTTTTAACCCTTGGGTGTTTAAATTTTGGGGGGCACCCCCCCCCCCTTCCTCCCCTTTGTGCCCCCTTTATTTGACCGGGGGCCCCCACCTGGGTTAGGGGGAAATAAAATAACTAATTAAAATTAAATTTTAAAAAAAAACCAACTTTAAAAAAAGGGAAAAGGGAAATTTTTTGAAATTTAAAAAAAACAAAATTGGGAAACCTTTAAAACTCCCCCAATTGGGGGTTTTATAATTTAAAAACCAATCTAATTTTTTTTTAATTTTTAAAAAATTGTAAAAAAAAAGTGGTTTTTATTAAAAATTAAACCTTTAAATTTTCGCTTTTCCTTTGTTTTTTTTTCTTTTTTTGTTTTTAAAATTTTTTGGTTTTTCAAAGCCCCGGCTTTTTTTTTTACTTTAAAATTTTTAATCCCTTTAAAAAGGAAAGTTTAAAAAAAAGAAATTTCTGTTAAAAAAACATTTATTTATTTTAATTTAAATAAATTTTTTATTAAAATTTAGGCCCCTTTTGGCGTTGTTTTTGGGGGGTGTTTTTTTAATAACCCAACCCCCTTTTTACAAAAAACAAATTTTTCCATGCAAATTATTGTTTTAAAAAATTTTAAATTTTTTAAAAAAATTTTTCAAAATAATTTTTAAAAGGGGAAAGGGTATATTTTTTTAAATTTTTTTTTGACAATTTTTAAATTTTTAAAAATTGACCTTAAAAACCCTAATATTTTTAATTTACCACATTTTTAAAAAAAAAAATTTTTTTAAAGATTGGGAAAATTTGGGAAAATTAAAAAGGGGTTTAAGTTTACAAGTTTTAAATTTTATAATTTGAAAAAAGATTGGGACAGAAGGGAATTAAAAAAACCAGCTGTTATTTTGTGATAGTAAGGGGCTCATATTTTAAAATTAAAAATCGGGAATTCAATTAAATTATTTTTCCTTGCCTTTGGGTTAAAAACTGTATTTTTTAGGGCAAGGGAAAAATTTAAAATTTAAAAGGTTTTTCATGCATGAACCTTAAATTTTTTTTTTTATAAAATTATGTTTTGGGGCTTATTTTTATAAAAATTTTAATACTGCTAAATAATTTAAAAGAATAATTTTTTTTACACTAAATGACAGTAATAAAAGGTAACAGTAATTTTTTAAAATTACTAATAAATAATAAGGGAAAAGGGGCCAAACCTTGTTTTTACTTTTATAGGCTTAAAAAAAGCTGTTTAATTTTTTTTTAATTTAAAGGGGGAAACAAATTTAACAACAATTTTTTATATTTTTTTATGGAAAAGTCAAATTTTTTTTTTTTAGACTGTTTTTGGGTTTTTCCTTTCGCATAGAGGGGTTTGTGAAAAACCAGGTTTGTTTACAAAATTAAAAAACTTAAAGGTTAAAATTTTTACTTTTTTTAAAGATTCTTTGTTAAAGGTTTTAAAATTATTTAAAATTTTTTAGTTATTTAAAATTGGGGTTAAATTGGTTTTATATAAACCATTTTCCCTTTAGAAATTAAAAAAAATTTTTTTAAAAATAAAAGAGGAATGGGAAAAATTTTTAAAAAATTAAAACGACAATTTTTATGGATAAACCAAAAAATTTTAAAAAGCTTTGTTTCATGTTTGAAAATTATTTTGGGAGGCAATAGCGTTTAATTAAATTTTTTATTCACGAAAATTTTATTTTTTTTTTCAATAAAATTCATTTTCTATATAATTAAAAAAAAAGGTGAATATTAATTTTTAACTTGTTTTTTAAAAAAATAAAATTTCTAATAAAATTCATTTCATTAAAAAAATTTTTAACCCCAAAAAAAATTTAAGATTTAATATAAGAAAAAAAAATTTTTAAAAGTTTTAAATTAAAGTTTCAAAAAAATTCAGTTTATTTAACTTTTTTTTTTGAAGAATCCTTTATTAAAATATTTTGGAAACATTATTTGTAAAAAAAAGGGGGTTTGGCCTTTTAAAAAAGAGTTAAAAAATAAACCCAAAGTAAGTAAATAAGACCCTTTTTTTTTGGGGCCCCCGTTTAAATTTTTAGCGTTGTTTTTTTTCATGAATTTTTCAAAATTTTACTATCACATTTTCCTATTAAGGGTTTTGCTTTAAAAAAAAAAATTTGTTTATAGATAAGGGACCTTAAAACAAGTATTTTCTAAAAAAATGCAAGAGATTTTACACCTAGCTGAAAACCTTTTAACCCAAAATTTAAAAAATATCAAACAGAATTTTTGAGGATTTATATAGGTCTGTTTTCCATCCCCTGGAGTATAGATTTAAAATTTCAATTTTTTTTTAAATTACAGTAAACCCTTTTTAACAAAGGCTTTTGAATTTTTAAAATAAAACCTTTAAATTTAGACAATGGTTCCAAAATTTTGGGAGTGGTTTGATTTTGGGTGTGACCCAAATTTTCCCGGGAAAGTAAGCTTTAATGGGAAAAAACTTATGTTTTATTTGGGTTTGGGTAAATTTCTCCTTCGGGGCCCTTTTTTTCTGGGGGTTTAAATCTAGGGCCCTCGAGGGATTTTTCCTGGTTTTAACTAATCCAATTTCCCCAAATTTTTTTTTGAGGGGGAAATAAAGCCGTTGGGCTCATTGCGGTTTTTTGCAAAAAAAAACCCCCGTAGGGTAAATTTGGGAAAATTTTTTTTTCCCGGGGGGTGGGGGGGGGGGGGGGGAAAAGGGGGTTTGGGGTTTTCCCCAAAAAAAAAAACTATGAAAAAAAAAAAACGTATTAAATTTTTTTTTATCAAATAAACAGTTTTTAAACTTTTTCCCCCTTTTCAACATAGCATAAATTTTAAAACCAAAAACCAAACGTTTGTTTTTTTTAAAACAAACTGTTAATAATTTTTTTCAGTTGGAATGTTAAACCCTTTGCCCAGAAATTATAAAACTAAACCAAAGGAGTTCATGGGCCCCAGGGGTTCCCAAAATTATGTTTTTTAGTCTTCTCAAAGTTGGAATGTTGTTACTGGAAAGGTTGTAAATATGTTTTAAAAAACACAGGAAAAAGTTTTGGGAAAATTTCACTTTTGCAAATACTAAGTTCCCAAAGGGACACAAATTTTGAGTTTATTCATCTTTTTTACCCCTATAAATTTTCCACATCCAAACCGGGTTTTGCAAAAGATCTAAGTCCCAAAATTTGGGTTTTGTATATCCCAAAGGGTTTTTTTTTTTTGATGACTTTTCAAAAGCAAATAGGGTGGCAAACAAGTTTATAAGCTGGAGAGATTTTCTTGGGGGTTTGTAAACAAACTTTTCAATTGTCTAAAAAATCGCCCAAAAAAAAAAAGGGGGAATAGCTACAGTAACAATGAAAAATATTGCCATGATTATCGGTTCCCATGTTTTTGCCCCTTTCTTGGAAGATGCCATTCTTGGTACAACCCAAAATTTTTATGAACATAGGCCCCCTTTAAAATTAGGCAAAATTTTAAAGTGTTTTTTAAAAAAAGGCTTTAATGTTGGTTGTTTTGAATATTTTTAAAATGTAAAATAACATTCTCAAATGATCAAAATGTTGAATTTAAATTAATAGGGGGTTTGGGGACTTTAACCTTTAAGTTAAAAAAAGGGAAAAAAACCTTTTTCCAAGAAGCCAAAGGGGAACAACCAAAATCACTTGGGAAGCAAATTTACCTTTATGTTTTGTTTCTAAATTTTTTTTGTCCAAAATTTAAATTTTTTTTTTTTCATTGTGGGTGGGTTTTAGCCACCCCCCTTAAACCTTGGGTTAAAAGGGAACAATTTTCCTTGCTTTTTGCTTTTTTAAAGAAATTTTTCTTTTTATTTAAAATAACAATTTAGTTCAGAAAATGGTGTTAAAAAACTTCAAAAAATAAAAATTTCCCTTTTTTTTTTCTTTATTTTTGAAATCCCCCTTTTACTTCAAGGGAATCTGATGTTAAAAAATAGCCTCTATAACTTCTAGATTTCAAATAGGGCCCTAATTGGGGTTTTTCCATTTTTGTTTTAGGGAAAGTTGGGGAAACACTATGGGTTTAAAATGAAAAAATAAGAATTTTAAAATAAATCACATTTAAAATAAAATACTTTTCAATAGTGATTCTTTTAAATTTTTAAAAAAATTTATTTAATACCCCTTGCAAATTATATAACCCCCCAATTTCCCTTTAATTAAAACCTTTAAAAAAAACTTAAGCAAATTTATTTTAAAAAATTTATGTATAAATACGTGAACAAACAATGGTCTGTAATGTTTCAATATTTATATCTAAGCCTCAGTACAATTTTTATTGAAAAATTTGACTGCCCATATTTAGCTAATTTTCAGATTATACATTTTCTAGATACTTTGACAAATTTCATTGCAGTAGTTTTAGACATTGTGTGAAATTTGACAAAAGGCATCACAATGGATCAGTCTGATCAAAAAGTATTTAAATCACTTCCCATACCTATCAGTTTTGCGGCAACTTGTGGTGATAAATTTGATCGAGGCCTAACTTCGAATTTGAGTATTAAATGTGAGAGACAGTCCATTCCCATTCTACTAGACGGTGTGAAGGAAGAAACATTGATTGAAAATGACGAGCAGTATTCAAACTTTTCTTCTTCAAATGACCTGAATCACAAGATGAAAGAAGAAACTAAAGAAGATCAAACTTCTTTGTCTTCACTTGCATCGAATGTTAAGGTAGAAGTTTGGGTTAAGTAGTTTCAAGGTCATCTAAGATCATTTTACTGTTGGTTAATGACTCAAATATATATATATTTTTAAAGTTATTTCATGATTAAAAAGTAGTTTTACACTAATATGCTAAATCTTTAAATCAAATTTGGATGAAAAATTTAAAGCACGCTAAACATGTTTGCATGTAGTTAAAGGGTTTTGGGTTTGTTACTCGCCTATTCCTAATTATATATATGTTACTGTATACATTTGCAAACAGTTTGATAAATTAATCTTAATTTCTTAGACATATAAACCCAATTAACATAACATTAACATACACATACAATTTTAGAGTTATTTAACCCTCTAAGCGGGAAATTCTCAAATTGGGGTCCCCGAGACTAGTTCAGGGGGTCACACAAGCACAAGCATTCCTCACATAAATTATCAGTGATTATAAATGAACAAATATAATATATATTATATTTTAATTTTTATTGTAGTTCTTTTTATATTTATTTTAAAAAAATGTCCAAAAATGTACATACAAATTAATGATACCTACATTTATTTTATATTAATTTATATTGTAATTAGATTTACATTAAAAAATATTATAACTAATTTATACCTATAATAGGTCTATACTGTAAATTTATGGTCAAAATGGTTTTAATTATTTATTCTACATCAAGGGTCCATGAATCAGTTGTTCTCTCGTTAGTATGACTGAAAAGTTTGAGAACCACTGCTCTAAGCTTATGGAAAACCTGAATTTTCTTAAATATGGTGATCGGCTCAACTGCTCTAAACAAATAGACTAATCATTTTCACAATCTAATAAACATCTCGCCTAAAGGGTCTTAATGTAATTTGTTTGTTTGTAGGATTGTAATTCTGTGACCACTCAGTTAATCATTGGACAAGAGAATCAGATGAAAATTGAAAATATTAATAGCCTGCCACAGTGTGAAAGGTAAAACTTACATCTAAAATAAAAAAAGCACAAATCCTTGGATATCTTACTAGGAAACCAATGACACATTAAGAGCGTGCATCACATGCCCATCAACTCTATGATACAGTTGGCTGCCAACACTATTGCACATGGGTTATTTATGGTTAAACATTAATGAGATAAAGAGATAATAGATGTTTATAATATTGAACATTGTTGAAATATTAAACGATATTGAATAAAAACTGCATTGAAAAGACTGTTTTTTTTCTATTTTAGAATGTCTTCACGGATAAGAACTGTGCACAAATCTTCATTCTGTCATAACAGGGACATACTGTAGTTATTAACAAGAAACTTTGTCGCTTTGTCCCCCATCGTCACCGAGGAAAATTTCAAGTAAATCTTTCAAATACAAATGCACTGCACACAATTCTGTCATATCGTAGGTGTTTTCCTTTTCCCTTTTATTATCGCGGGAAATGAGCTGGGCCTGTTATGATGCACACTCTTTAAATTAAGGTGCCTGAGATTTAATTCAAGTTTTTGATCACATTTACTCTTTTTTTTCTATAAGTCACTTCTAATCATATTTACAAAGTTACCTGGTTTCATAGGTTCAACTGGAAAGGTTTTGTTTGTTGACTATGAACTAAGTACGTCTTAACTATCATAGGAAGAATCTTATTTGACAGCTATAGAGGAGCTAATAGAGCTACATTTTACATTTTGATACGTCAAGTAATGTTATATTTTGTTAGATTGTATCGATAATTAAAAAGCAGTTCATATAACATAGTAAATGTTGTCCATGAAAAAAAAAATTGTATTTTCTAAAAGTTCCTTTCAAATAACTATATTGATATAATTATTTAATAAAAACTAATTAAAAAAAATTTTTTTTTCAAGAAATGATATTCATTTCATGTTATAAAACCCTGGAAAGAGTAGATCATTTTTAGTATTAGTGGAAACAGTCTGTTTTGCATTAAAATATACATTGTTGTGCTACAATTTGTATTGCAGCTCCAACAAATTAATGGAAGGAGATGAGTTGTTTAGTTTGAAAAGCTCTTATGAGGGATCCAAGACAAAGTATGCCACTAAATTCACCAATAGATCTAAACAGAGCTCAGATGATTTTAATATGTACAATAACACAGGGGCAACGTATAGACGGCATCTCCGAGGAAGACGTACAAAAGAATATTGAAAAATACATACAGGACAACATCAAGAAATGTACGCAGAACCAATCTGACAAAGCTGTGCAAGGTGTTGCAAAGATAGTACACACAGATTCCACTAATAAAGGTTGTAAGTCTTCATTTCACATAATATTAGTCGACTGAGACGGGATGAGTTTTGTCACCAGTATAAACCTTTTAATGAATTGTCATGTCAGAGGGTATGGGGGTATGTAATACTCGAAACAGTAAATATTGCATGCAGAAAGAATGTCAACTTCATTGAGGATGAAAGGGGAGATCATTGTTACATATCATCAGTAGCTATCTTGAGTTCTTGCGCATACACTCTGGTCAGCTTACTGATGGGGGCACCTAAGTTTGATAGTTTAGGGCCTACAGTAGTTTTGTATAGAATATTTTTACTTTATTTCTACCTCTTTTGACAAACTTTACATATCCCTAATCAACTTAATACAAGGTATGTAAAGTGTTTTTAAATGACTTCAAATAATGTGCTAAGCCAACTATTCACAGTGAAGGACTTATGTCCCATTTGCCATTTGGTACTGATTGTACCAGAACACTTCTCTCACCTGTCCCCCTTCATACTCTAGAGCATTGCAGCATTTGACCACGAGATGCAATGTTTTCTGTGTTTAGTAGATATCATCTTCTTTGCTCCATTTCCATTCTTTTTGTGCTTAATTTCTTTTGTGCACATTTAAAAACGAATAACTTTATTCCACTATTTCAGATTAATTTACTATGATTAGAGCTGCTTTGTTAGCTAAATGTACAAATCCTTGCTGGCCTAAAAATGGTTTTACACTCATCATGCAAAATAATCTACACTTCCTCTAAATTCAAACCTTTCTCATCTCTAACACATTAGAGTAAATTAGCTCCTATGACCAAATGGAAAGTAAGGCGTGCTGACAAAATATATGTAAATTTATGATTGAAGACCCAACAACATCATTAGTAAATTTTAAAAATTTCATCTTAAATGAGTTAATAATGGTGAGTGTTTTTTTGGCAAAATATTGAAAAAATATTTAATGTAGGCATGTGACATTTACTGAATGATTGACACATATAACCATTTTTAAATTATTATTTTTTGTTTAAATATAATCTCTACTATAAATTTAACCTTCATATTTTAACTTAATTTTATAATTCAAATAAAAGATAACAGAATGTGGTTAAATTTATAATGAACTTTGAAGTAAAAAAATTAATATTAATTTTCTAATAGTCATTATCTCTGTAAATTTACACATATAATGGGGTAGTTAGTTTATTGTAACATTTCACTTTTCATCTCACCATTTATAACATATTTATTATATTTTTATTCCACAGATGAAGATGAAAGTAACTGCTACTATTGTGGAAATCCTTCATCAACAAAGTGGCACTCACAATGCCGTAAAATATTTCTTAGTGGAAATGTTGCTTAGCATTTTCATGTAACATTTGTGAAAAAAGATTCAAAGGAAAACGTGGCCTAACGGATCATAAAAGTACCCACACTGGTAATGCTGTAGTTTGTGAGTTTTGTGGAGCTCTTCTGTTCACCAAAAAGGCAATCGACTTCCACAGAATAAAACACAATGACAGATCCCATAAATGTTCAATATGTTTCAAAACTTATCACAGTAATCATTATCTTATACAAAACATGGGTATTTATACTGGGCAGCCAAAAAGCATTTGTGTTCACATATGTGGAATTCCCTTTTCTCAAAAAAGGTTTCTACTAATTAACCCCAATTTCCGAATGCATTTCAAATATAATAGTATATTTGTGGATATTTTGGTGGGAGGTTTTTTCACAAAATCTAGTAACCTAAGTTATCATTTGATTTCACACAGTTCGGATATTAATTATAAAATTTTGCACTGTGTAACAAGGGACTAAAAGCAAGAACATGTTATTCAACCTTAATACAAAACTAAAAAATCCAGAAACAATGGGACTGTCAGAAACATTTGAGAATACATAAAAAGTTCTCCTGTGCCATTTTGTTTAGAAACTTGAAAAGATTTGGGGGGGAGGGGAAAGCTTTTTAAAAAAAATTTAAATGTTTTGAAAAAAAAAAATTAAATTTCACAAAAGGGGAAAAAAATTTTAAAAATAAATAAATTTTAAAATTTCTAAATTTTTAAAAAAAAAATTTCCCCCTTTTTAATTTTTAAAAAATGGGAAATTTTAAATTATTTTTTTTATTTAAATGTTAAAAAAAAAAAAAAAAATTTTTAAAAATTTTTAAAATTTTAAAAATTTCCCATTTTTTTAAAAAACTTTAAACAAAATTATTTATTTTTTGAAAAAAAAATTAAATTCCTTAATTTGGAAAATTTAAAAATTTTTTAATTTTAAAAAAATTTCAATAAAAAAAAATTTTAAATTTTATTTTTATTAAATTTTTTAAATTAAAAAAAAAATTTTTTTTATTGAGATTAAAAAACCCTTTTTTTTTTTATTTAATTATATTAAACCCCATTTACCAATAAAAAGATTTTTTGATTTATTTGCTATAAACTTAATTTTTAAAAGGGTAATTGGCCTTGAATTAAAAAATTAAAAAAAAACTTTTAATAAAAAAATTTAAAAAATTAATTTTTTTCCCCTTTTTTTTTCCATTCCCTTTTTTTAAAAAAAAAAACCCCGGGGAAAAATTTTTAAAAAAACCTTTCCAAAAAGCTTAACTTATCCATTTGGGGGAACAAAATTTTAATTTATTAATTTTTTGGTTTGGGGGCTGGGGTAAAAAGGTTATTTAAAAAATTTCCCACCCCTTTTTTATTTTTTTTGGGGGAAAAAAGGGGAAAATAAATCCCCGGCAAGTTTTTTTTTGGGGTTTTAAAAGGGGGGCCCCAAACTTTTTCCCACTAGCGGGATTTTCTGGGGGAAGGGGGCCCTGGTAAATTCCTTTTCCCTGTCTGGGGGGTTGGGGGGGTGAAGAGGGACTTTTCCTTCTCCACCTATGTCTGAAGTGGTGTTTGGGTAAGAAGGAGCACTGGCCAAATCTCCTTCTAAAGGGCCTAGGGGTGTGGTGGGTAAAAAGGAGACGGGCCAAATTCCCCCCTACATGTCTAAAGGGGGGTGTCGGGGGTAAGAAGGGCTACTGGAAAAATTTCCCTGCCTCACTTTGTCTGAAGGGGGGTTGGGGGTAAAAGGGATACGGGCCCAAAATTTCCCTGCTCCAATGTTGAAGGTGGGTGCGGGGGAAGGGGGAAAAATTCTCTCCTTTGTCAGTTGTTGGGTGGGGGGGGTAAAACTTCCTCCTTGCTTAAATGGGGGGGGTGTGGGGGAAGAAGGGCATAAAATCCCCTCGCTCAAGTGTTGGGGTGGTGGGGAAAAAGGGAAACTTCTTCCTTGTCTTAGTTGTCTGGGTGGAAATTTGGGGGAGTTGGGAAAAAATTTGTTGTAAGGGGGGGGCCGGGAAAAGGGCTACGCCCAAAATTTTTTAAAACTGAAAATTTTTTTGGGCTGGGGAGGGGTCTGTAAATTTTTGCCCCACTATTTGGGGGTTTTGTGGGGTAAAAGGGAGGAACTTTTAAATTTTTTTTAAGTTGGTGTTTTTGGGGGGGTTTTTCCCCTTCCCCAAATTTCTAGGGGTTTTGGGTTAAGGAGCTACGGGTAATCCCCTCCCCCTTTTTGGGAAAGGGGTGTGGTGAAAAAAGGAGATTAAAAAATCTCCACTCTCTTTAAGGGGGTGTTTTTGGGGGGGGGGGGGAAAACCCTTTTCCGTTGTTGGGTGGGGGGGGAAAAGGACTACTTAAAATACCTGTCTAATTTGTCTAGGGGGGGTAGGGTTTAAAGGTACTGGTAATTTGTCTTTATTTGAAG
Source organism: Timema cristinae (assembly GCA_039000515.1). Classification (NCBI taxonomy): domain Eukaryota; kingdom Metazoa; phylum Arthropoda; class Insecta; order Phasmatodea; family Timematidae; genus Timema; species Timema cristinae. The sequence goes on along the minus strand of JBCFYV010001431.1, from coordinate 2,704 downwards.
GGGGTTGGGTAAAAAAGGGCCAAAAATTCTGCTACTTGTTAAGGGGGGTTTGGGGAAAAATTCTCCCAAAATTTCCCCTGTCCTTTTATATCTGAATTTTCGGGTTAGAAGGGGGGCGGAAACCCTTTGTCCCCTTGTCTATTTGGAGGGGGGAAAAAAAAGGGGGCCCCAAACTCCTAGCTCTCTTTTATATTGAATTTGTGTGTGGGGGAATGAAATTCCCCCCCTTCAAATTTTTTGGGGGGTGGTGGAAAAAGGTGCAAAGGTCAAATATCCTTGCTCCAGTTATGTCTGAAGGTGGGGCGGGGGTAAGAAAAGGATCCCAAAATTCCCTCTCTTCAGTTATTCGAAGGTGGTGTGGTGGGGTAAAAAGGGGCTACTGGCCAAATTCCCCCCGTTTTAGGGTTGGGGGGGGGGGGGGGGGGGGGGTTTTTGCTTAAGTATTTGAAGTTTTGGGGGGGAAATCTCTGGAAAAATTTCCCCATTTTTTTGGGAAAGGTAAAAAAAAAAAAGGGGGTAAATTTAAAATATTGTTGAAGGTGGTTTTAAGAAGGAGTTTGGTTTTTAGCTCAGCAATTTAGGGGTTCTGGGGTTGGGTATGCACCTCGCCCTTTTTTTAATTTTTTAAATTAAAAGAGTTTCCCCAAAGTCCAATTAAATTTTAAAATGGAAATTTAAATTTAAATTTGGGGGGAAAAAAAATTTTTTTTTAAAAAAATTTTGGGTTTTTTTAAAATTTTTTTTAAAAAATTTCCCCTAAAAAAAAAAAAAAAATAAAAAAAAAATTGCAAAAAATTTTTTTATTTTACTTTTTAAAAAAATTTATTCAAAAAGTGGCAAACTTTAAAAGTTTTATTTAACAAAAAAAAAAAAAAAAAAAATTGGGGGGGGAAAAAAATTTTTTTTTAAATTAAAAAATTACTTAAAAAATTTCCCAAAAAAAAAATTTTCCCCCCAACAATTTTTAAAAAATATTTTTGTACTTCAATATAAAACATTTGTTCCATAAATGATACTTTTACATGAAAAAACATTTCCCAATTTTTTTTCCCAAACCCCTTTTACATATTTTTAACGATGAAAAAAAAAATTAAGACAAAATTTTCAACGGGTTTTTCCCACGGAATAAAAAAAAATTTTTCCCCTTTTTGGGTTTTCAAATAATGTGATTTAAACCCCAAAAAAAAAGGGGAAAAACAAAAACCTTAACTGTCAATTTTATCAAGTAATTTTTCCCCTTTTAAAGTTCCATATTTCCCCCAAAAGGCCCCAAAATTTTGACCCCGAGACGGGGGGGAATTTAAAGGGTTTTGAAAGGTAGACTTTAAGGAAGAGGGAAACTAATTACGAAAAAAAACTTCCCAAAAAACCCAAATTAAATTTAAAAAACTTGACCTTCCTTTTCAGTTAGAGAATGGTGTACTAAGGTTAAGGTCCCCGGGATTCACGATAGGGCTAGCCTATCAAAGATAAAAAATAAATTTAAAAATTTTTGATATACCGTAATTAATATAATACAAAAATTTAAAAATTTAAATTTTTTTGGAAAAGTACCCCTGTAAGATGTGATTGAAGAGCTTTTTCTTGTTATATTCTATTCCTTCTCAAGTTTAAAACTATTAAATTTTTTGCTAACATTTTATCCATTCCATTAACCAAAAAATTTTTTTTTCAAATTCCACGTAAGTTTGGTTTAAAAATTTTTGGGGAAGAGGGGTAGTGGGCCATGGGTTTTATTTTAAATTTACTGTCGGTTTACACTGTATTAAATAAATTTGTCAAATGAAATTTTACCTTAAATAAATTTTCAAAAACTACGCTTCAAAAATTACCTCTACCCAAAGTTTCCTCAATTTACCAAAAGTATGTAGGAACCCACATAAAAAGGGGAAAAAGGCCTAAGTCGTGCCGGTGTCCGAAACGCAATTTATTGGAGGGAAATGTGGGCAAATTCCTAGTGGAAAAGACCCCAAAAGGCAAGAAAATCGTTCAAATTTTGAATTTTAGTCCGCAAAAAGGGAACGTGATTTTTTAAACCTTGGGCCCCTAATCCCATAAATTTTCCCCCTCGAAAAGTAGAGGATTTAAAAAAAACGGCTACAAAGTAACCGAAGTGAAATGTTGAAAAAGCCCTGGCCCAGATATTTTTGGGCCCCCAAAAACCTTCGCTTTGGATGCTTAAAAAACCCACCCCCTTAACTGGAACAAACATTGGCGCGGGTTCTTTTTTTCCGTTTTTTTTTTTTTTTCCGATTGTTTTTTTTTTCCCCACCAACTACAGATAAACCGAGAGGGTTTTTTTTTTTGGGTGGTTAAAGGCCCGCCTCTCGAACCATCAAGGGAAATTCTTTATTCTATCCAGCCCCTTTAAATCCGTAGGGGGTTTGGGGGGATTCTCTGAAACACAAAACAGAAAAATCGAAATTTTATTCCAAACTTTGAGCCCCTAATTAGGATTAACATAAGGTGCGAAGTAGAGGCAGTTGCTCGGGCCTGTTTTGCAAGTGGGGGGGTCCATTTTTCCAGAAATTTGAAAATGATGAATTGGGGACTACAACAGGTGGACCCAACCCAGTGGGGAGGAGGCTCATATTGTAGGGGATCGGTGGAATAGCGGTTGGGTGTGAGTGGTAGAACTTTTGACCCAGGGAACATCCATGGGAATTTTAAGGGAAAACCCGTCAGAATATAAGTAGCCGTACAC
>JBCFYV010001430.1:0-53469 GCA_039000515.1 Timema cristinae | reverse complement strand
AGGAAAAAGGTAGAACCCATTAAAAATTTTCACCTTTTTTGAAGTAAAACTTTTTGTTGAATTGAAAAATTTTTTGTTTAAACAATCTGAAGAAAGATATCTTTTCTTGAGTATTCTGAAGAAGCTTATTTTTTTCTAAGATGGTTTATCCCCCTGGGGAGGGGGTTTAGAATACCCCCGCAGTAACCCTGTTGTCGAATGGGGCGAAAAAAAAGGGGAGGCATCTATGCGGGATTACCTCGTGCGGAAAAAGCCACCCTACTCTTTTTTTCATTTTCCTTTTTTTTCTTTTTCCTCTTTCTTTTTTCCTTCCTTTTAAACCTTCCTTTCCCTTTTCTTCCCCCTTTCTCTTTCCTTACTTTTCCTTCCTTCTTTTTTCCCCTTTCCCCCTGCCTTAAATCCTGCACAGAATTTTGGCCCCATTTGACGACCTTGGCATCAACACCTCTCCTGGGGGTAATATTGGATACCACTGCTTTGAGCTCCTGAGGGAAAGTGCGGGGGTTTTTAAATTTTTGGTAGAAGGGCTTAGGGATGAAAACCGTTCCCCCTCCCTTGAGAAAAAAACCGGGTTGTTTTCATGGGGGTTTTCCGGACGTAAAATTAGCAATTTCCTGCATACACTTGCTGGGGTGACCTCTCCCGGCGATGCCCATAGAAGGTTTGCATGTCTAGCGTGTAGGAGCCTCGGGGAAGAGTTAAAGGGCCCATGGGGTAACCAAGGGGATAAACCTGGGTCTACATCCGAGTATTTTTTGCGGGTTTCCTCCCACCAGACTGAGTTCATTGCACACACACCTTCCCTGTCCGCTGGCACTGTACGCCAATTTCTGCGGCATCTACTCCCCGGGGCCCCTCAAGGGGGCCGATTAATGAAAAGGGGGCGGAAACGGGTAAGGCCCGTCCAGCCCTGTTTTTATAAAAAGCCGAATGGCAGGCCCCACCCCGCCCCCTTTAAATGTCTCGAGTAGATGAAAGTAGAGATCTAAACGTGTCACCCCTTTTAATCCAAAAAGAGTGATAAGGAGGAGCAAAATCTGACTTTTTAATAAGGAAACTGCATGATGGCACCATTATGATTCAGACTATGACTAAAAAAAATCCTAAATATTAGGGACCCCAAAAAATCCCTTGAGTAATACGCAAATATACAGGGGGGTGGACCCCCACAGGGAGGGGTCACTTGCATGCCCCTCGACTGCGTAAGCTTTGAATATCTGTGAGGACCTTTCCCTCACATGTCACCGGGGTCTCCCTACATTCCCCAAAAAAGAACGGACAAGAAAAAAAACACGGATACATATATCCTCACCTTTGCGACTCCCCCCTCCCAAAGGGGTTCGACAGGCTTAAATGTCCAAGCCAGCCATACTTTCCCAATCCTCGGCGCTGCTTTCAATGCCAGGAATTTGGGGCCCCTACGAACTGAGAGCCGGGAAGGCAACCTGGCAATTTGGGCAGGGGCTCACATCACCGTGGAGCCCTAAGTCTGCATCAACTGCAAGGGCCGCATTCGTTTGGTCCGACCTGTCCGAAATGGAAGTGGAGAAAAAAGTACGGAGATCCAATGTAAAAGAAGATCCTTATCCACCCCCCCGCAAGGAATATTATCCATCAAGCTCCGGTTTTTCAGACATCTTATAGCCAAATTGTAAGCCAGAACATAAATTGCCCAACGCCTTGCGCAAAAAAATTTTCCCAAAACCCTACACGACCTGTGACACTCGCTCTACTCGAGACCTCAAAGAAAACCCCACACCACTTTTTTGGTGCCAAAATTAAAAAAGGGGCGACACCCCCCCGAAGTAAATTCCCCAACCCTTTTACCCCCCGAGCCCTCCTAGGGAGCCCCCCCGAACCCTCCTCTGAACCCCCTCCATCCCTCCTTGGGGAAACCCCCCGAGCCCCACTCAGGAACACCCCCGACCCTGGGGTCCTAAACCATTCAAACCGTTTTCGACCGCTCAACCCCCCCTCAGGTTTCCGGAGGTCGGGATAGTGGGGTAAAAGGTTGAGTCGCAAAGGCAGTCCCACTGTGCCTTGGGGAAGGGACCACGGGGGACCGCCGTAAAAATTACTTTAAAAAAGGCGTCGGGGATATAACATACCATCGCGTTAAGGATCCCCCGACCCGTCTCTACGGGACAAACCAAAGCCCTCCTGAAGGGGGAGGTCCAAGAGAGACGGGGAAAAGCAAGAGGATTTAAAAAAAGTCCTCAATAATTTTTTTTTTTAAAAAAGTTTTTATGAATTTGAGGATAATTAATTAAATTTCATACTAATAACTTATGTCGCTACAAATGGATTGTAGGGTTTCATCTCGTTAAGGAAATCAAACTAATAATTTCTTCCCTGCATCCTTCCATCTTGTTTTTGCGGGAACCACTTCCGCCCAACGACAACCCAGCTTCGTGGTTACGATCTGTACGTACCACAAGCCTTTCTTGATGGGGCTAGCGGGGGTTGGCATATTCGCCGAAGTACTATATATCATAAAATATTAATATTTTTCTGATCTCCAATATTCGTCAGAGCCCCCTTCCTATGGAGGAAACCCCGTATGCTGCATTTACCTCCCACCAGTGGAAAAGTGTTTCCAAAAGGGGACTCTAGGGGCCCTCTTTATACAACTTCCCCCCCCCCCCCTAACATTTTTGGGGGACTTTAACCCCCATAACCTGGGGGGGGGGGTCTTTTTTACAGACGCCCGGGGGAGAGGTAGAGGAAATTCTTGTCCGGGAAACCTTTTTTAATGAACACCGGGACCCAAAAAACCTTCTCCCCCTTAATGGTGTACCTCTCCCATCGCCACTCTATGTAGCCCCGGATTGCTGCTCCCTTTCCTTTGGGGGTTCACTGGGACCTTGGGCCGACACTCTCCCTTTCCCTACTTTCACAAATTCAAGATCCCCCCATACAGCACGGTTACCCAAATGGGTTCTTAAACGTGCTACGGGGAAAAATTTCCGCGAGCTCGCCATATTCAAACAAACCCCCTTTCCCCTAACTCGATTTTTAAGGCGGCAATTTACTCAACGGTCATCGCGCGGAGGGGGCATCCATCCCAAACCTCGCCAAACCCCCGCGCCACCGTCCTGTTCCCTGGGGGAACGAGAGTCCCGGGCGGCTTTTTTCAACCGCGAAGAGCCCTACGTATTTTTAATCACGTCCACTTGGGAAAAAATCGGGAGTCTTTTCCGGGATTCTAGTGCTAAGCTCGCCGTTTATTCGAGAAAGAAGAAGAGAGTCTTGGAGACAGTTTTTTTCTACCCTTACATTTCCACTCTCACAACCAATTTTTGGGTAACAATTTCGTAAAGTACGTATACAAAAAACCTTTTAAATATACCCCACCATTTCTAACGGTTCACTTGTCCCCTCCCTAGGGGGGTCGCCAATGTTTTGGCTCGATAATCGCCGCTTTTCAGCACTGCGACTACTCTAACGATTTCGGGGTGTTTAAGCGCAGCTCGAGCGCCTTACATTGTTTTTGGGCCAAAGTCGGGGGGAGGATTATAACTCCCCTTTACAAAAAGGGAAATTTACCTATCCCCTGTCCCAGGGGGGCAATAAACTTCGCCCAGAGAATCCATTACAAAATTTTGCGCCAAACGCCCCCTGCTGACGGGCGTTCCTCTTAGACCTCTACAATTGGTTTGGGAATCCCGTAAATTTCCCCAACACTGGGAGGCAACAACCTTTTTAAACTAATATATAAAAGGGCAAGGAAAATTAGACCAAGTTATAGCCCCGTACCTTAACTAGCTTTTAAACAAAGTTTTAAAAAAATATAAAAAAAACGACTTATAGGTTTTAAGAATACCGCAATCTGCTATCAATTTCAATGTGGTTTTCACCGTAACCACCCAGGGTTGACATCTCGCCCCGTTTTAAGACTCTGTTCTGAGCCTTTCCCCAAAAAACCCCATCTTTTGGCTTTTTTCTTTGATTTGGAGAAGGCGTCGATACTACAGGCGTTACGGGCATTTTAAAAAAATCTTTTTAATTGGGGTTCCTGGTAGCCTCCCTATTTTTTTAAATTTTTGTCAATAGACATTTCCGGGTAAGGTTAAACAACCCGTACCGATGATTTTATTTCAAGAAAAGGGGTGCCCCAGGGCAGTACTTTACTGCACGTTTTTTCGCTATTGCGATAAATAGCATTTTGACAACGGCGCTTACCTTTTCGTTCATGTTTTTTTGTGGATGACTACGAAATTTATTGCGATTCATCAAGTCTCCACGGGGCGAACGACAGAACAACCGCGTAAAAAATCTAGGTTTGTGGGCATCTCAAGGGTTTTCGTTTCTCTGGGCCAAGACGACTTCGTCCACTTCCATAGATACGCGGAAACCCCCCCCAAATTTTTTTAATGAACAACTTTTTTACCTGTCCCTGAGACCGTAAGGTTCCGGGGACTTTTTTCGTTTTTAACTAATTTGGGTCCCCCACTCAAAAACCTGAAACGGGTGTGTTAAAATTTTTGAATTACTTTAAAAAGGAGTGGTCGCTCTTGGGGTGCGAAAGGGAAAACCCTTGAGCCCCTAAGACCTTGGGTAGATCAAACTTAATTACTGCATTTTTTGTATAGGGTTCCGTTAGACCCTCGGCTTTAAAGATGCACGATAGCGTCCCCATGCTGGCTTTCGCGGCTACGATTTTTTTCGCCCCAACCGCGTCACATCTTGCCGACCCCGGGTGCCCCTTCTTTTTTACCGGGGGTCTTATCCCGGCACTTACTTGTCAAAATTTTGCTTTGCAGCCAAAAATTTTTCTTACCGCCCTGTGTTTCACCCCTAAACCGGTCTTTAAAAAACAAAAATGCGAGACAACCCGGGTTGGGGACCCGGGATGCTATCGGTTTTCCGACACGTGGGGGATAGTTCTGCAAAGCTACCCCACATCACCAGGTCGAGTTTTCCCTGGAAGATACCCCTCCGAAATGCCAATTTTGATCTTGCCAAGTTCCCAAAGCGCCACCCCCAAACTTTAATAGGGGCCCCTTTAATGACCCTCTCCACTCGCTTTCCGGTTTTGGAGCGCATCACACTGACGGCCTAAATCTGGGCCTCCGGGGGAAATTGCATTTTTTGTGGAAAGGAAACCAAATTTTTTAAATTGGTTTACCTAAAAAAACCAGTTTTTTTAACGGCTAAATTTAATATGCCTTTTTTAAAATTTTTGTGTTTGTTTCCCGAAGTATCACCGTTCTTCCTCATCTGCAGGGTTTTCCAGATGTCTTTTGGGCTTTGTCCACTCCTACTCCTGGAACCCCCTTGTGCAGATAACAGAGAAAATTTTTTTAAATGTTCATTAAGCACCCGCTCCCTTTTGTGGATTTCGGGTCACGGGGGTTTTCCCCCAGGAAATAACGGGCGGAGGCAGCCAAGGAGGACCGCCTGCCTCCGGGCGAGTCTGGGTGTCATTTTTTTAGACCTAAAGGTTATTTTTCGGGGGGAGCTTACGCACCTGGCAACATGGGTCCGAACCCCCTCAGAACAAGCCGGTCCATCAGGGGGGTGGTGCAGGGCCCTCTTCTAAAACGAAAGTCTATAAGAGGAGTTTTGTGACGCGACTCCGCGTCGGGCAACTTCTTTGACCCATAGTTTTTTACTAAGAGGGGATCCACCCCCAGTGACTGATTTTTTGTATATCCCCTTAGTGGGGCACACTTTTTGGTGGAGTTCGAAAACTACCCCCTATCCGTCTGACTCTTGTTTTTAAAGGTGACTTACGTTTTTTATTACGCGATAGTGCGGGGGAGTTTTTTTTTTACTCCTTTTTATACCCAGGGGGATTTTTTTTTAATGCCATTTGAGTCACTTTTATAAATGGCTTTTTTGGGATATTATCTCATATTGGACCCTTTTTAACATTTTTTATTAAAATTTAACTTTTTGTTTTGTTTTTTTTAACGTATTAAATTTTAACATGTCTTTTAACGGTTATATTTTAAATATGTTTGTTTTGTTTTTTTATTGGATATACACTTGTGGTTTTTTTTAGCAGGGTACACTTAATTTTACCAAGAGCACATTTGAGCACTCCTATGGGGGTCTCAGAGGGTGAATGTTTTATCTTTTTCCCCCAAGGGGGATTTTATTATGTTTTTAATATTTTTCAAGGCCCTAATACCTCGATTTCGAGGGCCTTTAAAAAATAATAATAATAATAATAAAAGGGGAAATTTGTACTCCCACCCCCCGGGACACGGGAAAGGTTTTGGATTAAAATACTTTAAAAAATTTTGCACATTACAATTAAATAAAAACAATGAACAAAAATCTCGAAAACTTTATGGATCAAATGGGCTAGAGGTAGCCGAGCGGTGAAGATATTTAAAACGATCCCTGCCATCCCACAATGCAGGGACATTGAGTTTTTTAGGAGATGGAAAAACCCCAAAGTATATATGAAGGGGTTGGAGAGTAAACCATAGGCCCTGATGAGAAATTAAATAAATTGAGTGTAACCCAAATACAAAAAGGATGGGGACATGATTAATACCTTAAATCCAAGACAAAAAACTTCCTGGGGTACCCCTTGGGGGAAAAATCGACTAACTGATGCGCAACCCAAAAAAAACTACAACCCTTCTATGGATTGGGCATTGGGAATGAATATAAATTTTTTTAAAAGAATGAAAGCGGGCAAGGGCCAATATTTCCCACGTTTTCATCGAAAAAACGCCAAAACATGCCTTGTCTCAAGCGATAAACAATTTGGTGCAATTTAAAACCCAGCAAAGTTAAAAAATAAAATTATATCACAAAAAGCACACTTTCTTTTCCCTTTAAAATGTAATGAGCTTCATAAAAACCCATCTTTCAAACCTTGAAAAACCAAATTACTGGAAAAAGTGGGGATAGCAGGCTAAAAAAGCTAAAAAATGAGCTGGATAAGAAATTAAAGACATAAACTTTTTAAAAAAGAAACTAAAAGATCTTTTGAGGAAAAAAGGGCCAAGAACCATCAATGCAGCAAATGACTAGAAGGGAATAACAAATTTTTGCATGCACTTTTTTTAGTTTTTCTTCGTTTACCAAAAATAAATTTTTTTTTTAAATTTATTTTCCCTTTTTTTCTCAGGAACTATTAAACAGGCAACCTTGAAATTTTTTATGCTTGAAACCTAATGCTTTTTTATAGCGGAACAAAATAATTCAAAATCTTAAAATTTTTAAATACAAAAAAAAAAAAGATTAAGAAAATAATCTTTTTAAAGGGTTAATAATAATATTTTAAAAATTTTAAGACACAAAAATTTTTTAGTTCTGTTTATGTAAAAAGGTATATTCTTTTAATAGGAAAAAAAACAATTGATACTTTAACAGTTCCTGAAAAAAGGGTAAAACATTAACAGGGTCGCGATGGGCCCCAAAGGGGTCCCCTTAAACAAACTAGTGCTTTTTGGGAAATTCCCCTTTTCAAAAAACTCCCCAGGGGGGGTACCAACTAGAAATCAAACACGGGACCCCTAACTCGTACTGGTTGCACTGACCATTCACCATGCCGGTTTTTTTTTGGTTTCACTCTTGATTGAGTAAGTGTAATATAGCCACTACACGATTTTGAATGGCTTCCCAAAGCCAAATACGGATTAAAGCTGAATATGAATACATTACAGATTCGTTTTGGTTTTAAAAATTGTTATGAACTTCTCACCCCCCTATAACCCTATGTTTGAAAAGTGTACATAAAATAAAACCAATATAAAATAAGGCTTCCATGTTTCAGTTTCTTTGGGGGTTTTTTTCCATATTCCAAAAAAATTTTCTAGGCCTTACTTTTTGCAAGTTTACTCATCCCTACTTCATTATACAAGTGGCAATAAAACTGTTTTAAAAAAGTATCAATGACTTTTAATTTTTTTTAAATAAATAAATGGAATGTTTAAACGTACACTACATTTTTTGTTTTTTTTTACATTAATTTATTAAAATTTAGATTTTGAAACGTTCCATGTTGCACTATTTAAAAGTCTCTTTTAAAAACCCCCCACCAACTCTAACACGTTTGCGTGGGGGCAATTTTTTCTTCGATTTCCAACTGAATCAGCAATTATTTTTTGTATGTTTTCAAAGTTTTCCCAAAAGTTGTGAATTGTTCTGGTACGTTCGCTTTTAGGGAGCCCCAGAGGTAAGTGTCGAAAAAGGCTAAGTCTAGAGAGTGAGTGGCCACAAGTCCTTACGTTTGTCCTTTACTCTGTAAAATCGAGCGAGAGCCCCGATAAAAAAGTATATAAAATTTGCTCCTCTTGTTAAATTTTTTTATAGTAAAGAAATTGACAAAACTGAAAAAAAAGGGAAAAAAAACTACTAAGAGTAAATTTGATGAAGAAACCCCCCCTAGGGCAAAGGGAAAAATGTGGGAGGAATCCAAGCAAAAGTATTCTATAGTGAAGTAGCCCAAAAAAAACACATTTTAACATAAATAAATTTTTCGGATTTTTTTGCCTTTATCAAACACAAAGAAAGAAAAGTACAAATAACACAACAAGGGATTAACCATTTGAAAAAAAGGAGTTGTACCGCCCCCCTCACTCTATTTAGTTGGGGTCACAAAGACTAAAAAAAGGGGGTGATCTCTAAAGGAAATAATTAAGTAAAAGTAAAACATTTCGGGCTAAATATATATTTAATTTTTATTCAAAATAACAAACAATATTGAAGTGTTTTGAAAAACAAATAAATCTTACAGGCGTTTCTTAAGTTTAAAATAAATAAACTGCTAGAAAAACCCAAATGAAATAAACTAAATAGTTTTATTTTTAAAAAAACTTTCAAATGATATACAAGCTTTAATTCACCACATAAATTAAACAAATAAATCAAAAGGCCACAAGTTTAAATTACTAAATTTTAAGAGATTCAAAGACTACAAGACGCAGTCCGCTTCCTAAGTTGATCTCTCGTACCACCCCCCAAGACTCCAATTAGGGTGCGTCCAATTGTTCGAAACCGAAACAGTGGGTAAAATAAAACTTCTTAGACATCATCATTCGGGAATATCAATAACAAAGGAGAAAAGGAATCAATCCAACAACAAAAATGTGATAATTTTAACATACTTTTATTTCTTTTATTTTTATTGATTTTTTATGAATTTAGATTTAGATTTTTTTAAATTAAAGATTTAAAGTTTCTAATTCTTAAAATTTTAAGTTTTTTAATTAACAACACTATATGTTTTTTCCTATTAACTACATTTATTTAATTTTTAACTTTTTAATTTTGACCTGCATCTCATTTAAATATGAAAACTATGTTTGTACACAGTATTTTTAGTCCACTTTCACCCCAATCATTTTTATTTTACTTTTTTTCTCAATCTCTGTTATTATACTGTTTAAAACTTTTTTACATCTTTTTGTCTTTTCCCAACTTTTGTATTCTTTTCGTTTCTTTTTGTAGCTTTTTTTTTTTTATAACAACAAATTTTGTTTGACAAGACTTTTGTTTGCCATTTTTTACACAAACCTTAATGGTTTTTTTTGCAGGAAATAATGTTTAAATATTAATTATCATATACCACAAATTTAAATAAAGAAAATGTATATTAATTTTTTAAATCTACCCTGATAGCAGAGAAAAATAAATAAAACCCCTTATTTTTAAAAAACTTATCAAACTTTTTAAAAATTATATCACAAAAACAACCCCCAATTAAACAATTATTTCATTAAAAATTTATACAGTCCAAAAATTTTATTTCTAAATAAACATTTAAAAAAAAAAAAATTTTAAAATTTTGTATCATAAAAAAAAAATGAATTGCACTTTTTACTCACCAGTGTAAATGGTATGTTTTTGTAACTAAAATTAACTTTTACGAGGATACTTCTCTTTAAATCTTTACGAACCACATTTTTTAATTTTGGGTTGAACATATTCCTCCAAAAGGAAAACGCTTGTTCAATTGACAAACTCTATAATCGAGGGTCAATGCCCTTTGAGCATCAACACCAAATTTTTCGTGCAATTTTGCATAACTCTGGTGGTGAGCACTAAAAAGAGACTCTAAAACACATGCAGGGGCTGAACATTTCAAAATCTAACTGAATAAAAAATTTTTAAAAAAGGGGAAAAAAAGTAAAGTACTTTGATACTACCGTTTTTTTTATTTATTTAAAAAATGTAAAATGTACATCGGACTTTTAAACGTTTTAATTTTTTTAGGGCCAGTTTTTTTTGGCCCAATAAGAATTTTTTTTTTAAATTGGGGACTTTAAAGTTTCTGATAAACCAAAACACTGCGGGGACCAGACCAAAAAACCCCATTCAAATATAAATAACCCTACTGACTTTCCTAATGAGGGAAAAAACAACACAAAATGCTTGAACTTACCTAAGAAATCTGGGTACTCACTGTTCTGATTTAATCATTTTTTGGAGCAAACTACATGGTGTTTGGTGATTTTAAATTTTTATTTTTATCAAATGCAAAACTAATGCTGTAAAAAAACATTACAATCAATCTAATAATGTATGGATAGTTAGGAAAAATTTTAAGGGGAAAAAACATGGGACATAAAATTTTGGAAACCCATCTCATTTAACATTCTGAAACTTAAACCCCAAACTATTCATTATAATAAAAAACAAATATGACAGGAAAAAAACTGCAAATTTTTTTTGCCCTAAAATGGAAAAACTCTGTACAACCCAACTTGATAGTTTTGAGTATAACAATAAGATTGCAAGAAAATTTGTGGGAAAAAAAAATAATTCACTTTGAAAGTAATCAAATGCCCCCTTTACTTTGGGTCTCCTAATGTTCATAGTAATTAAAGGTCTTTTTACAATCTTTTAAAATTTTTTTATACTCTTAGTTATTTACCTAGAGATAATTTTCAATCTGCTCTAAAAAAGTAAGGAATTGGGGGATTGAAAGGTTTATCTTTTCTTTCAGTTTGCAATACAGTTTTTTAAATTTTTTTTTTTAAATCACAAAATTGGGTGAAGAATCACATTTAAAATTGGGGGGGAAAAAAAAAATGTTTTAAAATCAAAAAAAAAAAAACAAAAAAATAGTAATTGATTCTAAACTTCTTATTTAAAAATCCTGAAATAAAGTGGGGTGATAGGAAGGGAAATCAACCCCAAAGGAAGTTAAAGAGAGAAGATGTTTTTCTATCCAGGCCTAACCTATCATTTAAGGTTTTCTTCCTTCACATCACTTACTTTCTTTCGTACGGGTTTTTACAGTAAACATTTTATTAAAATTAAGGGTTTATCTTTTTAAATAAAGATTTTTGAAGCTAGGCAGTTTAAAGAGCACCATCTTTTGCGCGCTTTTAAACTATTTTGGGATACAGAAGCAAATCCTCAAGGTTACAAATTTGTTACAATTGTTTTAAAGGGGGTATTATAGTCACCCTTTTTGATTTTTTTTTAGCATTTTTCTAACATTTGGGTTTACAGGCTACAAAAGATGAAACCTGCCCAAAAATACACACCCTACTCTTTTTTTTCAAAATGTTTTTAGCCTCACCGAAATTAACATTACACTTCAACTTAGCTTGCCTCCAAATAATTTAGTCTGACCTGTCTTGAACGGGTTCAAATACAAAATGTCACATCCCCCCCAATAACAGGGCCCTGGGAACTGAATTTTTCCCCAAAGGGGAAAAGGCTGTGGGAGTTTGTTCAGGACAGATTCATCCCAGGCTCAATTTTTCCTCAACACAATAATTTTATTTAATTTTTGTGTTCAAATTGACGCCTCCCCCGGGACAAACATTGCACCTATCAATGACAGAACAGGTGGGTGACCAACTTGCCCCCAGTTGTTTTCTTTCCCCTGCTGATTTTTCCTGTCATAATATTGAAGGGGCTATACATTTTTGGTTGAGAGCCCCTATACAAAAATAATATAGAGGCGTTAAATCGGCGAAGGCAGAGGCCCAAACCACAGGGCCCTACATCTAAAGGAAAATTATTATTTAAAACCCTTGCCTGTGCTTCTGCGCAACACAAAAAACTGATTAAAAAAAAAGTTTTCTGCCAAAAAAGGGAAAAATTTTCCATTCTTTTATAATTTCTTTTTTTTTACGAAGAAATTCCCCTGTATTTCGTTAAAAAATATTTTATTTTAAAATAAAGGAAATTTTATAAACTAAAGAAAAAGGGAAAAAAAAAATCAAGAATAAGAATAAATTTATGAAAAAGCCCACCCCAGGGGAAAAAGAAAATGTGGGAAAATCCAATGACAAAGTGACATCTTCTTCCTTTCTTTTGTCTTCTATAGTAGAAAATATTACACACATTTTAAACACAAAAAAAATTATATTTTGGCATTGTTCCTTTTTCAAAAACAAAGAAAAGAGAGTACAAATAACACAAAAAAAGGATTACTCCATTTTTTAATTAAACGTTAGAAACAAAATTTTGCCAACTTTTTTTTTAGTAGAGATAAATTCCTTGGTTTTGGTTTAATTTTAAAAAACTGATGATGATTGATGAAATAAAAAATAGACAAAAAAAAAAAAAAAAAATAAAAATAAAATTAAATTTGGAAAAAATATTATAGAAAAAAACATCTTCTGTTAGGCCTGGGGGCAATTTGATTTGGTGACCATTGGGGGCCATCCCACTTCAAGTTGAGAACTGTTTCACTTTTGGGAAAGCTCTTAATATTTTGGGGGTGTAGCAGGTTTTAAATCCCCGGTTGTGGGACTAGCATGGATGTACCCGGGTGCCGGATCTTTGTGGTTTGTGTCAAAACGATGATTTCATTCGCTGCGAAGAACCTTAGTGAGGCCATAATTTTGCATCACATGATTTTCACTTTATTGAATATCAAGTTTTTGGTTTTGCAATTTTAATACCCAGGGATTTTTTTTCCAATTTTGGGTTTCTTGCTGTTTAAGGAAACTGTAGGGTATTCCCCAGTGCTGCAACGGGCACCGCAGGGGTTGAACCTTTGTAGTAGGTTTCTTTTCCCATTTTCCTTGGGGGCAGAATTTGGGATGGACAAAAATGTGGGGAATTTGGGGGGCCCTTTGAAAGTAACCTTGGGGGGAACAAAAAAGGGTTTTGGTCTGGGTTTTAAAAATTAAATTTGTAACCACATTTAAGGGGGGGTTGATACTTTTTGACCGGGGGATTGGGGTTTGAGAGGGATGTCCTCAACTTTTTTTTTGGGGGGTCGTGCATCCCGGGGATTTAGTATACCTGATAGTTTCAGGTCAATGCGCACAGTGTATTTTTGGGTCATGTCCACAGCATTACCTGGGTAACGGATAGTTGGTTGTTGAGCAAGTTTTTTTTGAACCCAAAAAGGAACACATGTATTATTTTTGTCTAGCAAGTATTCAGAAATAGTTTATAGTTTTATGTTGAACATTTACATATTACAAGTTGTCAAACAGTGGGGGTGCACAAAAAGCACCAAAAAAAGAAATTTCAAATTTAAATTTTTATAAAATAAGTAAATGTTTGAATGAAATAAAACCCCAACACACAAAAATTCTAATAGAAAATCAACTTTGTTTTTCCCCGTTTCATAGCAAGGAAATAAAAAAAAGTAAAAATTACATTTCCACATGTACATTTAATTTGGCTTAAACAAGAAGTTAAATTTTTTTAATCTTTAGTAAGTTTTCCCTTTAAAGCCAATAACTTTTTTCTTAAATAAAATTACATTTTTACACACAGAAAAGCAGTTTTTCAAATTTTATCCTTTTTTTTTGTGAGGTAAATGCAAGAAAAATAATAAATGTTTTGAAATGTCCATAAATTTTCCAAACAAAAGAAGATAGCAAGAAGACACAAATATCACAAAATACTTTTGGTTTTCCCTTTAAAAAACCTCTCAAACTCCCCTTTTACACGGGCCCCCATCACCCTCGAACAAAAAGCTTGCGGGCCCCTGAAACACAAAACAATGCTTGGTTTTTTAAATTCAAAGATAAATGTTAAAATACCTAATCATACTCAATAAGGGAAAACCCTTTTTACTTAGAGGAATTGTATATAAAGTACAGGAAAGGTGGATAGAAACATATAAAAAGGGACGAACACAATATGGGTTTTACCGAAACGAAGAAAAATTCACACTTTACACTGTGCCAATGGACAAAGAGGTAAATGTGAATGGTTCTTCTTTTAAAAGTAAAAAAAGTTTCGCTATTTTATATGTCTCCATCCACATTTCCTGTACCTTTTTCCTAGTATTAATTTTGTATAAAATATCTCTTGTATTAAAAGGTACAATACAATGGGTTTAGCTTTGTTGATCAATAAAAAGGGAATTTGTTGCAAAGAAAAGCAGACATTTTTCAGAGGCCAGAAAAAAATATGTTTATAAGGAGCACGAAAATAGTATTTATATAATGAACACAGTTCTGGGCAAACTTTTACTTGATGTTTTTCTAGGGGGGTGAAAGGGTTTTTTGCTTAGGGGTTTTTTAAAAAAAAAGTCTTAGGAAAATATTGGGCCAAAAAGGGAGAGGGAAATTGGGCCCGTTCAAAATTGCTAAGGACTTTGGAGGGGGCGAGGGTCAATATTTCTTAAGTTTTCTTAAAGGGGGTGGGGTTTTGTTTTTTTTGGTGGGGAAACATTCCACCGCGGGGATATTAAAAATTTATTCCAATTTCTATGAAGGGAAATATTGGTTTTTTTAGTCTCCGATTTAGAGGATTTTGTACAAACAATTTTTTTTAAAACATTTAGGGTTGATTTCCCAATACAGTGGCAAAAAGTCAAATTAAGAATGGAAAAAGCCAAAAGGTTTCCAAAACAAAAGAAAGGAATTTTTCGGGCTTTATCCAACAATATGCCACACTATTAAAAAAACGACTAGAAAAATTTCTACATGGTTTTTTACTAAAAGAAAGGGTTATGCAAAGTCCACTTTTTTCAATTCAAATATATAAATAGCCGAAGCAAATTTCGCACACCCTTAAAAACAAAGGGGAATTTTTGAAAAAAAATTTTTTTATTAAATAAGTTCTAAAATGTGAAAATTTTAGAAAAAAGACGGGGAATGTAGAAAATGAACTTTCGCGATTTTTCTTAAAATTTAAAACATTATAATCAGAAACTTTAAAACCCGTGCATTTTAACATTTAATTTAAAATTTTTACTATCACTTTTTTTTACATACAAAAAAATTTTATACAAAATATATATACATATATTTTTTGTATTAAATTTTTATATAGTAAAAAATTATAGTAAAAAAAATATATAATTTTATATTAATTTAATAACCTTTAAATAAATAATTACTTTTAACATTTAAAAGTGATTTACTAATTTTTTAAAATTTAAACATTTTATTTTTTTTTTTTTCAAAATATTTAATTTTGGGGGACAATTTTAAATTTTTAGGGACTACTAATTTTTTATTTTTGAAAATTCAAATTTAAAAAATTATAAATTTTTCACTGATTGTTCTCTTCGTCGCGCACTCAATACATATAATATTAGCACCGCGTCTTACTAAAAACCCCTTCAGGGTTTTACGCCTTTGTCAATGACTTATCACATTAATAGTTTGGATGAATAGGTTAATTTTAAAAAGTATTTTAAAAAAAAACCTTCAATGCACTAGAAACCGGATTTAATCTAGATTTTCACCCTCGCTGTCTAGCCTGACTGGAGTATTGGTTTTAATTAATATGTTATTTTTAACTTATTAATTTTAACAATTTAATAATAGTAGTTTTAAAATAAAGTGCAAAAATCATTCAAAAAGGGTTTTTTTTTAAAAAAAAATTAAGTTTAAATTAAACCACTTACTTTTACTAATGATTGTTACACCTATTTTTTTGCAATAAGTACAGGGTGGCTACAGAACTTCATTTTAAAAAATTCCCTGACTTTTCCCGGTTTCAGAAATTTTTGTCCAAATTTCCCGACTCTTTTCCCCCCCTTTATCTAGATAAAAGGCAATTTTTTTCATTTATTCATCAATCACAAATCCCATCTTTAAAAAAATTTCCCAACTAAACATAACCCTTTTTAAAAATTTTTTAGTTTTAAATTTTTAGGTAATATTTTTTACACAGTGCAAATATTTTATAAAAACAGGGAAATAGGAAAGTGAAAAAACTTTCCCCCCCAAAACCTCGATGAATGGTGATTATTACATTTAAACAAATACTACCCCCAGCAAAGTAAATTTTTAAAAAAATGAGGGATAAACACAATAAACAATTTAATAAGTTTTTCATTTTTAAAAGTATTAGAACTATATGTGACGCGTCAAATATTGTATTAGAACAAACAAAACCAAACAGAAGCATTACTAGAACTTGTCACCCTTGTTTTTAAAAAAAACACCAAAATAAAACATTTTAATTTCGTGTGCACTTACAGTAGTTAATTTTAAAAAAAACATTGTGAAATTTCATCTATTTCTTCTTTAAAGATTCTTTTCTTCTTTTAAAAAAACGGCTTGTTTTTGTGCCCTGACAAAAATTTTTTTTTTTTAGCTTGGGGTTTTTTTGCAATACCGCTGCAACGTTTCCTACTCCCCTTGTTTCTCTCCCTGCTTGTCCTTCATTTTTTTTTTTTAAAAAAAATCCTTATATCTTTTAAAAGGGCATTGCGGGCAAAATGTTTTAAAAAACTTGGAATGTCTCTTTTCTAAAACCCACCAATTGCTTTTTGAATCATAAATCTCCTTTGTGCAATGAGAAACTTCATTAAGGTTTTTCCCCAATGCATTCTCGATTTTAAAACGAAAAAACCCCTTTCCAACTGGCATTCCCCCTGAGAAAGAGAAATTAATCTAAAATGATACCAAAAAAAAATTCTGGGTTTCATCATTACTTGGAAGAAACTCTCCTAATGGTTTTTAGTCTATCATTTGTTTTTGAAAAAACATTAATTTTTTCCAAAAAACTGGTTGGGACACACACTATGAAAGGCGATCCACAAAGGGCAGCTGCAACGCAGGATCCCAAATTTTTTGCAAAAAACTATCTCCAAAAAAGACTTCAGTCGCTCGCTACGTCACTACACAGCTACAGCAAAGGGGCCAAGAACGATATGGCTTTGGTTTATTTTTTATTTAAAGGGAACCTCAAGAAGCTTTGCCATAGCTTCTGTAGACAAGTCTTACAATTTGTCTAAAAAGAAATTTTTTTTCGAACACCTTTAGTTTTTCAATGGCCTCTCTGGGTTTCATACCAAGATCCCCATCCTTTGCATTTTAAAAAGGTTGGTTTTTTGTTAAAATGTCTAACTCAAACAAAAGACCTACACATCCAGCTTCACTTTTTTCAAATCTCTTCATTTAAAATTTTATAAGAGAAATTAAAGTCTCTACAAGAAAGGGGGCAATAGGAGCACGATTGAAATGAATGAGGAATGTTTTTACCAGATTGCAAAGGGTGAAAAAAAATATTTTTGATGCAAAAAGCTTTTTTCACAGAAGTCGAGATAATATGAAACTACCACAACGGTGCTTTCTTTTCTGCAATGGATTCCCTTTACATATGTGACACATTGGAGAGAATAGTTTTTTGCTCGCTCACAACTTTTTTTTTTTTTGCAAACCACCTAACGTAAAACTTTTAGGATAGAGTCACTGCCCCATAGTGACATAACTGCCTACGCCAAACCTTTTTTTTGTAAATTATCAGAGCCCGAAGAAATTCAAACAACCCCCCCAATTGGTTGAATTTTTGCCGCTTTAAAAAGCACAAAGGGCATGGGGGCCCAACTCCCATATCACATTGTAGGACTACTGGATCAGTAATGGATTTTGCTCTCGAAGAACTTTTGATTTACATTAACAATCCATTGACCCTTTCAGGTCAGAGCTGTCGCTGCCGAGGAAGGTCGATGTGAAATAGCATGTGGACTTGATTTTTTTTTAAATTCCAAAACACCATAAGTCCCTTTGGGCCCTTTTGGGGGAACCTTTTTTTTAGAGACTCGTCAAATCCAATCCTATTTTTGGGCACCTAAGCACATCTTTACAAGGGCTTCATGAAAGTATGGGGGCCCAAAACCCTACAAGATTTGTTAACCAATTTTTTCCCTTTCCCCAAATTTCTTTTTTTTGCAATTGTAACTGTCTGGAAAAATTAATTTAAAAAGATTAACACTTTTTTTTAGCTGCCCGCATTTAAGATGTACATTTTAGAATTTTAAACACCAAAAATTTCAAATTTTTTTCACATCATCGTTCACAAAAATTTCTCAGTCTTTTCCGGGGTTTCCTCACAGCAACAGCTGTGACACTCCAAACACCCCATAAAGCAAAAGAAAATATTATTATAAACATCCTGCCTATTTATTTTATCTAATTTTGCAACAATATTTAGTTAGAAGAACCGGGGAAATTTTTTGTAATTGAAAAACTAACATGGGTGTATCCAAATAGTCCCCTATTTCAAAACCAACATTTTATTTTAAAATTAATAATAAATTTTAATTTTTCCCTTAGCTTTCATAAAACATATTTTTCCTCCACCACAGAAAATACACAAATAAATAAAAATTTAATAGCCTACCTCTTTTGTTCGACTCTAAGAGGGGGGTAGTATAAGGCGAATGACAATCACAAAGTTTAATGGGAATTGGAAGAATTTCCTTTTAAAAAAGCGTCAGAAAACTATGCGTTTTTTTTCAATGTGGCAGCTTGATGTTTTTTTTTCCAAAAAGGTGACTTGTCAAGCAAAAGTTTCCCAGTTGCTTTAAGTGAATTTTAATTCACAAAATTACACACGCAATAGTTACATCTTTGCAGGCCCAACCCCCCAAAATTCGAATCTAATAACCACGATTTATTGAAACAGTTTTTTTATATTTCACATTGTCTTCATACACACACGCGCCTAGAACTGAAAAAAAAAAAACTTTTAAATCAAAAGGGGTTTTATTTTAATGTCTCAGTTTAAAAAACCCGTGAAAGAAAAGCGAAAATGGAATTAAGGGAGCACAGCATAACAAGGGAACATTTATACTTTTAAAAACTCGTCGTTACGATTAGAAATGAAGGGAAAGGGAAAATCACTTTGGGAAACTGTTTTTTTTTAGTCACGTTAACATTTTTAAAAAAAATCTAGTAAAAATTAAATTTTAAATTTTAACAGTTTTTATTCCCCTTTAAATAAAATAATCGTTTTCTGTTTGGAAAACAGGGTAGTGGTTTTAAAATTTGGGAATTAATAAATGAAATTTTTTTAAACTTTCGCATGCTAAGATGATTTAAAAGAGTTGTTATTCCCGACTTGCCAAAGCCTATTGAAACCCCAAAGACTCCAAAAAATTTCCCCCCATTTCTTTTAAAAAATTTTCCGCCCCCCATTTTTTTTTGTATGAGTGACGTCACAAATTTCAAGGCAAGAACCATCCCTACTTCTCTTCGCTCACCAAAAACAGTTCTGCCGCACCCGCTAGTTACACTCACTCTTTTTTTCTCTCACTGGATGGCTTGCTACAAAATAGAGCTTTGTAGGAATATTTGCGCCAATACAGTAAACAACTAATGTTAGAACACCATCTCTTGGCATTTGCATTTAGTATCTATTGCAGTCGATAAATTCCCTGAGTTGTCAGTAATTTTAAGTTAATTCCCTGACTTTTCCCGGTTTTCCCTGACCTAGCAAAATTCCCTGACTATTCCCGGTTTTCCCTGTCTGTAGCCACCCTCTAAGTATTCTAAAATTTCATGTAAAGCAATTCTTAGGTGACGGCCAGAATGGGCGAGCAACTAAAAATATAAAACAGAACACATTGGTTGTAATGAGAGGTGGCCAGACTGGAGCGTGCGAGTGAGCGCACACACTTGAAACTAGAACTGGTTCTGTTTTTCAAGTGCACACTCTCAACCCGGTACAGTCTAGTTTACAGGCAATGTTATTGTATGTTGGTTCATTGAGTGCTGGGAAACTTACTTTGTCATTTTTATAACAATCGATAGGTTTGGCACACTTGCTACTAGCAACCTAATTTAAATTTGGGTAAGATCATAAATATATAAAAGTAGCCCCATGGCTTCTTTGGTGCTGACTGACATATCACAGCTGACTTCTGACAGTCAACTTTTAGGTATAATACCTAAATTTTGACCGTCAGGAGTGACAGCTATTAAACACATGTTTTCACAGATCATATGGTTCAGCGTAGAATATATAATTTGGTCTGGTAACTTTTCAAAGCCATCAGCTGTGTGTGAGCTGTCAGTCAGCACCAAAGAAGCCATGGGGCTATTGTATATACACAACTGATATGTTAAAATACCTCAATATTATAATCAAAGTAGGCCTTTACAAATAAGAATCACCATTAGCGTAGAGAGAGGCTGGGAAATCCACAACAATAAATCACTTGTCAAAAACCACCCTCATTTCACTGAACCAAGATTCAAACCTTTGCCCCCTTGTCAACAACTAATCGAGAGATATTTGCTAATCACGCACTCGCTCGCATGTTCACCAGTTTGGCCACACAGTCACTCATGCGCTCGTCATTTGTCAGTTTGGCCAAACCCTTATGTCTAAAATTATATAACTTACCAAAGAGTAAAAAAATTATGTAAGATTGGGGGGTGTGGAGAATCATAAAAAAAAAGCCTTACGTAGTTTTATGGACAGCCCCTTGGTTACATACTCTGTACTTATAACAAGACATAGGATAACCAAGTCTGGTAGAACCTCCCTCGTGGCGTAGTTGGCTAACGCGCAAAGTTTCGTGTTGAGCTTGACTGCCGATGACGGGGAGATCGAGGTTCGCATCTCGGTCTGGTAAACTGGGGTGAGGGTGATTTTTCATAAATGGTTTTCCACTCTCCCTCCACACACATGCAGGTTCATTTACTCTATATTCAACCTTCCCAATTCCTAATCCATTAGCATAATTAGTACTTAAACATATAACCAGAACGGGTAGTAAGACGCGGTGCTAAATAAATAAAAAAGTCTGGTCGAGTACGATGGGCAGGACATGCAGCGCAATAGGATAAGAGAGATTCTAGAAATTTGTCATGGGTAACTGACAAACTCAATGGGAAGAGATCATTGGAAGACCTTGATGTGATGGAAGGATAACACTAGAATATAACCTTTTATAATAAAGGCCATTGGGTCACCTCATTTAACTTTAGAATAGACCTGAAAGAGATAGAGTGTAATGAGGTGGACTGGATAGAGCTAGCTCAAGATAGAGAGAGGAGGCATACTTTTCTAAGTGTAGCAATTAACTTACGACTTCCTAATGCTTTAGTGGGTGTAAATACAATTACACATAAAGTGTCTGAGAGCAACTTGCCTCAAGTGATGTATTAAAAATATTATATCATTTTTTCAATAAAAATATTTATGAATTTATATTAGTTGTTGTTATCGGTGCTATTGTGTTCAGTATTGGTAGTTGCATGGTAGCAATATACGGTATTGCCAAGGACAGTAAGCCCGCACATGAAACAAGGCCTGACAATTTGCTCCAATAATATTTACCTGCTATGATCCACAGATAACAAATATACTAAGTATGATTAAGACAGGTTGGGGGAATTTAACACTTCATTAGTGGGTACAGTGAAATTATGATATATTTGAAGAGATTCTCGCTAATCACAAAAGCAGTGCCAACTAACAAGAAATAAGTAACGCTCATAAAAGGAAGTCAGCCTGGTGCTAATGTTTACAAGCCATTCAATAACTTCCTTTTATCTTAAAGGGCAGACCAAGTACTCACTTAAACAATCTCACTATGTTCCCATCTGTTTAATTTTATGAAAAATAGATAAGAGAAAGTTAATTGCTATCAAAGGTGAACTAATGAACTGACCTGGACGGCATCTTCTTGATGACAGGGTCCGTGAGGAAGCCAGCCTTGTGGCAGCGCTCCACAAACCTCTCAAGGACCGTGTAGGCCAGAGGGACATCTAGACAGATGTCAGGCATGTCTTCATACACTCGTAGAAAGCCCCGTTCCATCAAGTCTGGAGTGATGATAATTGCTGAGGAGAGGATTTTGAGCAGCCGACACATGGCCTCCTCTACCTGGCCACTGATGGCTTCTATCACCATAACCACTGCCTGGAATTAAACATGGTTTAGGACAGGACAATAAGGATAGCAGCATAAAGGAAATATATAAGATTAGATATAAGTAGATCAGTCAGTCTCACAGTTCAACACCACAGCAATGGTGCTACTGGTAAATCTCACAGTAGTAGTGCCAACATGATAGGAATTTACTAATTACTTTTAAAATTTGCAACAAAAACATTTTAGCTGAAAGGAAGAGTTATCTGACCCACCTCGTAAACCAGCTCATGATGGAAGTGAGGCACTTCTAGGTCCATCAAACATCTTTGTGCCTCATGCAAATCGCCAGAACTCAGGTACTCTTGTAGCAGAGGTTCATCTGACGAACCAGGTACTTCACAGGACGTAGTCCCCCACCAACTCCCCAGACATTTTCCAGTCGAACTAGACCATGCTTCATGGACAGAAGAGTATCTGCTCTCAACAGAGCTTGTCTGGTAACAAGAAGATGAAACATTCAAACTAGAGTTAGACGAATAATTGCTTGTGGTAAACCTGTAGCTCACCAATACCACCTTATAACATTGTTTCCAAACTCACTCTTTATGTTAGTACTCACCCAATTACCCCCTTAATTTATTTTGTAGTGTTATTTTTAAATCATTGACTGCTTCTGACCAATTCTCTTGAATTGTATTAACTTTTGTTGTGTTATTGATACAAAGTTTGGCAAAGTTTTTAAAATAAACAAAAATACCTCGCATTTTGAATAGTTTTGTATTTTATTTAGTGTGAACGTTTTGCTCTATCTGTTTATACTCTACAGATTCTAATAGGCAATAAATTGAAATAAAAACTGTTCCAAATACATCATACATATTTCTTTAATTCATAAACTATCAATAATAGAGCTCAAGTAAAAAAGTGTTTCAGACAAAAGTGAATTGGTTTTTTAATTGTGTATAATTCTGCAATAAAAAATTCAGGGTTCTAAATTTTAAAAACAATGGGTGACCTTGAGATTACCATTAAGACATTCACTAAATAAAAAATAAATTATGACATTTTGCCAGCCTCTTAAAACCAAGCAACTGTGTATAAAAAAATATTTATCAAATGTGTTTTTTATTATATTTGGAAGAAGGTGGATATAAACATATAAAAAGGAACAAACAAAATATGGCTTTTACAATGAAAAAGAAGAACAACCGTTCACACTTTACACTGCTGCCAATGGACAAAGAGGTAATGGTTGCCTCTTAAAGAAAATAGATCGTCACCGCCCAATCCCCCGACCTAGGTTTCATTCTATCGGAACTCATCAAGAAGGGTGGGAAACACGCAAGTTAACTTCCTAAAAGAGGAAACCAAAGGAACAAAAGGGAGAAAAGGGAAAACAGTAAAGAATGATAGGACACATAGATAGGAACATATAAAAGGTATAACATAAAGGACAAACACAGGAAAAGGACATTGGATATGAATATATAATATACCTCTATAAGGAAAAAAGTCTATCCACCTTTCCTTTTCCTTCTTCCAAAAAAAAAACCTCATGAAGCAAAAAGGGGTTTTTCCCTTTAAATAAAATTTGGGCCTTTTTTAAGATATTTTCGTTGTGCCAATTTAAAAAAAAAAAACTTTTGTGTGTGAAATATATATATATATTTATTAACATTTTTACTACTGTTCGGGTTTTTTAATTATGTACAAATTACCCCAATGAATTAGGGCGGGAAGATGAATTAAGATAAAAGTTTCCCCCCACTTTTTTTGTAGTGGGGAAAAACCCCCCTGTGTACACCCAGCTAGGAAAATTAAACCCCCCCATCTACCCCAACATGGGCCAGTCTATAGAAAGGGTGACGTCTTATAAAAATGCAGCCCCCAAAAAACCCGTTTGGGTTTAAAAAAAATGGAAAAACCTGGAAAAACTAAAAATTTTACAAAAAAAGAAACAAAGCTTTACTTTACAAAAAAAATGTGTTTTTTTTTTCTTTAGAACACTTGTCGTAGCACCAAAAAATTACTAAATTTTTAAAAGATTTGATTTTTGGAAAGAAACTTAAGATTGAGTTTTAAAACACCACCTAGTTTTGTCAAAAAGTAAAGAACAAGGATGGAAAGTATTTTTAAAACTAGTTTTTTATCTAAAAAATATAAAATAGGGGCGGGCATCAACGTTTTTTTCTACCCTTCGTTCTGTATTTTTGTATTCATAGCCCTTTTTTTTTGCTCCAAAATGGCAAAAAAACTTTTCCCAATTTTTTTTACAGGGAATAGAAACCCATGCTTTTTAAGCAAATAGCAATTTTTCCCAGACCCACGAAAAATAATTTTGTATTAAATATTGTGTTTCTTTTAGGAAATAATCCTTAAAAAAAATTTAAAATTATCTGTTAAATTTATATCACAATAGATGAGGAAAATTTTTAAATTAAAAATTATAAATTTAGTAAACTAATTTAGAATTATTGGTTCAAGTGACCCCCTTTGGAAAACACAAGCCTAAAAAAAAAGGCCCTCGGTGGGGAGCCTAACGTTATTAAAACCGTGGGGTTACCCCCCTCCAATGTTGAGGAACATCAAATTTTTATTTTTTTTAGTTGGGTTTAAATTTTCAAAAAAAATATTTTTCTTGATCACCCTTAAATTTAAAATTTTCCCCGCAGGGTCCACTCCCCCTTTATCCTTGTAGCTCTTTTAAAAATTTTGGGAGGCAGACAATCGTCCCATCCACGGGCGTAAATTTCCCCCCAGCCCCGGGGGTGCATCAGGGGAACCCAAAGATCAGGTCTAAAAATTTCTTCAGCAAAATTTTCAAAATGCGGGCACACACACACCAAAACACAAAATTGTACAATCGGAAACTGGGTTTAATTGAAAGTATGAAACTCGCAAAAATTTAAAAAATATTCAAAGTTCAAATCTATTGTATGTGGCTGTTTAATCAAATGCAAAAGAAAACCAGCATTTTTTGGGGAAAAGGTTTGAGAATTAAAAAATCCCAGTCTCATCATCGAGCTGCTATTTGTGCCACTTTTGCGGAAGAGGATTAGTTTTTAGTTTGTTTGATGGGACAGAAAAGGAAAATTTAATTTCAAAAATATATCATAAAGTTAGGGGTTTGTATTAAAAAACTTTTAAAATGAAATTTTTAAAACCCAAAAGGGGTTTTTAGAAAAACTAAATTAGTTCGCATTTTAAATTTAAATAAAGGGTGCAGTAAAAATTTTGAAGTGTTGTCTGGTTTTAATTGATGGACATTAAAACAGTAATATGGGGGAGGTGCTATACTTTTTGAATTTTTTGCCCGGGTTAAATTAAAGTGATATGACAGAAAAAGGGAGAGGTGCAAAGTAAAATTTTGAAGTGTTGTTTGGTTGTTAAATGTGACATGGGACAGTAATATGAAGGTGTAGTACTTTTTGGGAAGTTTTTTTGTTTTGGTTTTTTTGAGTGACTTGACAGTAAATAAAAGGGGGAACGTATTTTGGAGTAGACTTTTTCTTTTCGGGCGAGTGATGGATTTTAGGCAATTAACATCAAACGAGACGACCATATACAGAAAAATGTTGATGTTGATAAAAATGAACCAAATGGCCAAAAAACGGGGGTTAAAATGGGGATGTTGCCAAAACTATGAACATATTTTTTCTGATCCATGAAGTACGGGGCCTAGCAAAATTTCTAAAATTTTTTGTGTCTCACCGCTCACCGGGAAAACATCACAGGTCTTTAAACAATGTGCCCTTCCCCAGTTTACCTTTAGAAAACACGTCACATTGCCCATCACAATGGTTTTAAAACCACTCACCTTGAGCAACAGTCACAATGTATTAAAAGTGTCTCCCCAGCTCACCTTGAGAAAACAGTCAAAAAATGTCACCCAAATGTTTTGTCCCCAGCTCACCCCCTTGGGGGTCCCCAACAGTTACGGGGCTTTCCCTTGGGGCCCTCCCAAAAACCCCTTAAAACCTTTTAGAAACCACAGTAAAAAATTTTTGGGTCATCAAAAAAATTGTGTCTCAAAAAAAAGCTCCCCTTTTGAGCAAAGGTCAAAAAAATTGTCTTTTACAATTTTGGCTAAAAACCAAGCTTCCCCTTTGGGAAAAAACCGCAGTAACATTGTCATCCAATGTTTTCTCACCAGTAACCCTTGGGAAAGCAAAAAAGGTTCCCAAATGTCAATTAAAAAAAATTTTTTGTGTCTCACCAGCTCCCCTTTTGAGAAAAACCCAAGTCAAAAATTAAAAATCATTTTTTGGGGTCTAAAAACAGCTCCCCTTGGGGAAAGGAAACAGTCCCCAAGGGGCCCACCACGGGGGATTTTTTAAAATTGAAATTTTAAAAAAAATATATAAAAAGGGAAATTTTTATAAATTGTAATTTTTCTGTGTATTCTGAATCTTGTTTACTTAAAAACAGTTAATGTAAAGATTTTATAAAAATTGTGTATTTTTGGGCCCACTCCTAGGATCTGGGGAAAAAAATAGTAATTTAAAAAAAAAAAAACTTTTAACCTCGGCTAATTCAGCAGGGGGCACGAACTTTAAATCTCGGGGGACCTTTGGGGGAAAATTTTATTTAAAAATTTAAAACCCTTGAGAAATTGAAAATAAAATTTAAATTGTTAAATATAATGTAATTTAAAATAAAATAAAAAAAAAGTAAAAATAAAAATTATTGGAATTTTTGGGGGGTTTTTGTTTTTTTTTCCCCCTTTTTTTCCACATCCCAATCCAACCTATGGAATTCCCGGGATATTTTTAAAATTTAAAATTTGACAAAAATTTAAAATAGTATTTTTTGAGAAAAAAAAGAAGAGAGAGAAAAAATATCAATAAAAATTTATTTGGGACATAAAAAAAAATTTTTAAAATTAATTATTAAATTTGATAAAAAAAAAAAAAAAGAAAATCTTATGACTTTAAAGTTAAGAGTTGGCTTGACCTTTCCCCCAATTAAATTTAGTCCATGTAAAAACAACCCGCTTGGGAAAATTTTTTTCCATTTCCCAATTTAATTTTAATTCTTCCACAAAAACTTAAAAAAAAAAAGTTTTAGTTTTCTTGCAAAAAACACTTAGCTTTCCATTTTGCTACTCACACTTTACTTTACAATTTTTAAAATTCACTTTAAAAAAAAATTTAAAATTTAAAGGAGCTCCACAGATTAAACTCCTTGTTAAAAACCAAAAACCGGGGAAGAAAGCCCGGTTCCTAAAAAAATTAAACCAAAAGAAAATTTTGGCTATAAAAACTAGGAAAAAAAATCAATTACAATGCAGGTTTAATATAAATATTAAAAATATTTTCCCAATGAATGTAAAACAATGTTTTCTTAAAAAAAATTTAAATTTTTTTTTCCACTGTAAAAATTGGGAAAAAGCGCGCTATTTTGGTTTTAATTCCCTTGTCCCTTTTTTCCCTTTTTTACAATAAACAAGACCCGTCTCTCACCTTTTTGCAGTTTCTGCGCATGCATTGAAATCAATCTGGTCGCGTTGAAAATAAAAAAACAAGAGTCAACAATTCTTAGAAGGATAAAATTTTTTAATAAAAGAAAAGTTTTCCCTTCCTTAAGTAAAATTCCCTTATTTTTTTTTATTTAAAAAAATTTTAACGTTGTTTTTCTACCCTTTTACTTTATTGAAGGGAGGTCTATATTTTTTTGCCCAGGGGGGGCATTATGGCGGGGAACTTTAAAGTTTTTAAATTTTCAAACAAAGGAAAAATTTGGGGAAAACAAATTTACAAAAATTATTAAAATAAAAAAATACAGGGGAAAGGGTGGAAAATTAACGTCACAGAAATTAAACCAGCTCCCCTTGAGCAAAACAGGGGACAATGTCATCCCCAATGTGTCTCTCACCAGCTACCTTGACAACCAGTC
Source organism: Timema cristinae (assembly GCA_039000515.1). NCBI lineage: Eukaryota > Metazoa > Arthropoda > Insecta > Phasmatodea > Timematidae > Timema > Timema cristinae. Next base: position 25,617 of record JBCFYV010001430.1, on the reverse strand, counting down.
AAAAATGCCCCATCACAAGGGTTTTTCACCAGCTCCCTTAAACCAACACAGTGTGAACTATGTTCTTCTTTTATTTCAAGCGCAAAACTTTATATTGTTTTTTTTTGTTCCTGTTGAAAATTTTCCCTGCCTCCTCCCCAAAATTATATTGTTTTTTTTCCCCTTTTTGCTTTTTCTACCCTTTCCTTTCCCTAACTTATATTGTGTTTGTTCCGGTTGAAGTTTCTAGCCCCTTCCTAACTTATATTGTGTTTGTTTGTTGAAGTTTCTACCCTCCTTTTCCTAACTTTTTATTGTGTTTGTTCCTTTTGGCAATTTTCTAGCCCCCTTTCCTAACTTTTATTGGGTTTTTTTTCCCTTTTTCCCAAGTTTTTTCACCCCCTCTCCAAAACTTATATTGTTTTTTTTCCCTGTTGAAAATTTTCTACCCTCCTCTCCTAATTTATTTTTGTGTTTTTTCCTGTTGAAAAGTTTCTCTCCCCCCCTCCTAATTTTAATATTGGGGTTTTTTTCCCCTTTAAAAGTTTCAAAGGCCTCCTCCCCAAACTTATATTTTTTTTTCCCCGTTAAAAAGTTTTTTTAGCCTCCTCTCTTTTATTTTAATTTGTGTTTTTCCTGTTACAAGTTTCTCCCCTTTCTCCCCTAACTTATTTTTGTGTTTTTTCCCTTTTGGGAATTTCTAGCCCCCCTTTCCCCTAACTTATATTGTTGTTTGTTCCTTTTTAAATTTTTTAACCTCCGCTCCTAAACCTTTTTAAAAATGTTATACAATTATCTTATCAAGCAAAGCGGGTTTTTCCCTTATAAGACAATTTTTTTAACAGTTACTTTTGTCGTAGAGAATACAAGTTTAAATTTGTTTAAATTAAAATTTTTTGGGGCCAAATTTAAAATGACTAGAATAATTTTGTAATGAAATTGTATGACCCTATTCTCCACTATTTTTTTTCGTTCCCAGTCCCCTCTGAAATTACAAAAGGGTTTTTAATTTTTGGATTGTTTTTACAACAAATTTGTCCTCCCACTTTGCCTACCTTGGGTACAGGGTTTTTAAAAATAACGGGGTGCCCCAAATTATAAATATGATAAATTTTTCACCCTAGAAATATTTTGTAAAATAATAAGGAACTCAATGTTACAAATGTTTTTCTTTTAGTCTTAAAAAAAAAACCTTTTAAATTACAAAACTAGCAATCTAATATCAAGCAATTTCCCTTAAAATTTTTAAATTTTTGGGATTAAAACGACCCTAACCCCACGGACCCTGCCAAGGGTCTTTTTTGTAAAACACGTCCTAAACGGGTCGGGAAAACTAAGCCCAGATGTCATTTTCGGTGTGAGGGTTTTTGTGACCCATCGCTATTCAACTGCAATACGGCGATCTAGAAACATAAAATCATTACAATAAACCAAAGGGGAAAAAAAAGGGGCCGGGAATAAATAAACGGGCCCTGGGTTTGGTGTGGTTATTTGGGGTTTTAGCTTTATAACATTTTTGTGTCCCCCCGGAACCCATGGGAGAAAATTTGGGTACACACCATCTCATACCCCAAAACTCATACTCTTTTGGGGGTTTAGGGAAGGGCAAATGTTTTAAAAAACCTTTTATTTTCCCAATTTCAGATTTCCACAGTGCACTGAGGAATCGTTTTCTCTTTCCATTTTTAAAATTAAATAATCAAACCCAAATTGGGTTGGTTTTAAAAATTTCATTTTCCCTTTTTTCCAAAGATAGGGCCCCTACTTTTTTTTATAGAAAGTTTCGATATATATGAATACATAATCATTTAAAATTAATGGTTTTGATCTGAAATTTTGCTTTCAGAAAAATTAAAAATTTTAAATGACACCAAAGTTGTTGAAAACCCTAGCTTCCACATTTTAAAAAAGTCTTTTATTTATTGTTTGGGGGTGTGTACAGTTTTTAAATTGGCTTCAAACGATCGCTAGGACTTTGTTTTAAAAAAAAACCCGGGTTTCAAAAATTACAAAACTTCCCCAAATTTAAAGATATTGAAGTTTAAATACTCAATTTTATGGTCAATTTTTTTGCCATTTTGGGGCAGTTAAATTTTTTATCAAAATAAATTTTCTAATGTTGAAGAAACTGGATTTACCCCCAAATAAAACAAACTATCACAAAAAATTTTTGTGCTAAAAAGCCCTTCCCCCCAATTTTTTTTTTAAAGGGCATAAAAATATATAAAAAAAATTTGTTACTATTTTGAGGGGATTCTATTTAGCTTTTGGGAAATCGTTTTTTATCACCAAAAAAAACCCCTTTTTTTTAAATTATAAGAACAAAATATTGATAAATTTTAAGGATAACTTTAAAAGGGGGCTAAAAGAGATAAAAAAAAAATTTTAAAAAGGGTTTTAATGCAGTAAAATTTTGGGGTGTTGAAATCGGAAAATTTGAGTTTTGAAAAAATGTTACGTGAGGGAAATTATTTAACTATTTTTTACAAAAATTTCAGCCCCCAAAATTCTAAAAAGGGGAAACCAGTGATTATTTTTTCAAAAAATTTTTCCATTGCAGGCCTTAAATTTTTTTTATAGTATATAGTCCAGAAACTCGACCTAAGGGTGGACTGGAGGGATCGAGTTTTATAAATGAACTTGCATGGGGATGAATTTTACTCAAAAGAATTAATCCACAATAAAAGTATTAAATATTTTTGTTTTTTTTTCTACTGAAACTTTAATATTTTATGGTACAAAAACAGTAATATACTACAGTACCAATACATTACGTGTTAATACAATGTTGAAAATTATACATCATGAAAATATACAGAAATGCATTTAAAAGAAATTTACATATTTATTTATTGGATTCAAATAAAAACTTTTAATTAAATTTAAAAAACCCAAAAAACCACAGCACGGTAAAAACCCACGCACAAACTGTTTTCCAAATCGATTTTCACAAAAAAAAACCAAAGGGGTTTATACTTTTTGAATAACCTTGGATTGTATGACGGGCCCAAAAATGTGTGCCATGGGATGTCAAGTTACCGAGCCCCTACTAAAATTGTGAAATTTGATGATTATCAAAAACAGTATGCTTTATTTATAGCACAGATAAATAAAAATTTTTTCACAGGGAAAAAAAAAATTACTTTACAAAACATCTTAGTTTTTGTTTATATTAAAAATCAAATACTCAATATTTGTGTCAAAAATTCACGTTTAAAAAACCATTTTTAAATGTGCAAAGTTTAAAGACTAAATTTAAAATTTGTGGACCGGGACAAAAAAAAATTGAAAAAATTAACAAACTTATTTTAAATTATATCGTAATAAACAATATATCAAAAAAAAAACCATTTTAAAAATAATATGCCCACATAAAAATAATTTTTAATCTTCAGTTAGCAATTATTAAAAAAAAAACCTCTTGCTTTGCAGGAAAAAATTATGATTTTTTATTTTTAAGAAGATAAAACTAAAAATTTTTAATTTTACTTTTAAATCAATTAAAACAACTAATATTTAATTAGTGTAAATCAATTACTTACTACCAATGCTCGAGTTTCGTTAAAAGGAATAAATTTTTTCCCCTCCCATTTGGGGGGGTGTACCCTCATTTGTGATTTTTTGGTTTAAGGAAAAGAACTAAAATATTCCCCCTGCCAGTGGGGGGGTGTGTGTAGCTAAATTAGTGTAGTTTTTTAAAAAAGGAAGGGGAAACTAGAATTTTCCCCTCCCAGTGGGTGTACCCCACTTAGTGTATTTGGTTTAAGGGAAGAGGAAAACTAAAAAATTTTACCCCTCCCGGGGGGTTTTGGGCCCCTTTGGGTGTATTTTTGGTTTTAAGGGAAGAGAGAACTAAAAAATTTCCCCCTTGCCAGTGGGTGTAGCTCCCCCCTTAGTGAAAAGTTTTTTTTAAGGAAAAAGAAACTAGAAAAATTCCCCCTCCCAAATGGGTGGGTGTGTTTTGTCCCCTTAGGGGTATTTTTGGTTTAAAGGGAAAAGGGGGAAAAAAATTTTAACCCCTCCCAGTGGGTGTAGCTCATTATTTGTATTTTGGGTTTAAAGGAAGGGGGGAAACTAGAATTTTCCCCCCTTTCCCAGTGGTGTAGCTCATTTAGTGTATTTTTGGTTTAAGGAAAAAAGGAAAACTAGAATATTCCCCCTCCCAGGGGGTTACTCACTTAATGATTTTGGGTTTTAAAAGGAAGAGGAAAACTAAAAAATTTCCCCTGCCGGGAGGTGTATCACTTAGGGGTAGTTTGGTTTAAGGAAGAGGAAATAAATTTTTCCCCCTCCCAAAGGGGTGTAGCTCATTTTAATGATTTTGGGTTTTTAAAGGGAGGAAACTAATATTACCCCTGCCAGTGGGGGGTAGCCCCACTAGTGTAGTTTGGAAAAAGGGAAGAAAAAACTAGAATTTAAACCCCTGCCAGTGTTTTAGCTCCTTTTGTATTTTGGGTTTTAAAGGAAGAGGAAATTTGAATATTACCCCTGCCAGGGGGTTTAGTTAAACTTGTGTATTTTGGTTTAAAGGGAAAAGGGAAATAGAATTTAAACCCTGAAAGTAGGTGTAGTCATTTAAAATTTTTTAGTTTGGTTTAAGGAAAAAGGAAAAGAATTTTCCCCTCCCAGTGGGGAAGCCCACTTAATGTAGTTTGGTTTAAGGAAGGGAAAAACTTAAAATATTCCCCCCTCCCAGTGGGTTCTCACTTAGTGTATTTTGGGTTTTAAAGGAAGAGGAAATAGAAATTACCCTCCCAGGGGGTGTAGTCACTTAGGTGTTTTTTTTTAGGAAGAGAGAACTAAAATTTTCCCCCTCCAGTGGGTGGGTGTTTTAAAACCCACTTATGTATTTTTGGTTTTTAAGGAAGAGGAAACTAGAATATTACCCCCTGCCAGTAGGTGTAGCTAAACTTTGTATTTTTGGGTTTTTAAAGGAAGGGGAAAACTAGAATATTACCCTGCCAGTAGGTGTGCTCATTTAGTTTTTTTTTGGGTTTTTAAGGGAAAAAGGAACAAGTTTTTTACCCCTGCCAGGGGGTTGTGGGCTATTTAAATTTGTTTTTGGGTTTTATGGGAGGAAAACTAAAAATATTACCCTCCCAAAGGGGTTTGTAAATCACTTAGTGTATTTTGGGGTTTAAGGAAGGGGAAAACAAAAATTTTTCCCCCTTCCCAGGGGGTGTAGTTTCACTTAGTGTATTTTTGGGTTTTAAGGGAAAGGGGAAAAACTAGAAAAAAAAAAAAATTTTCCCCCTCCATGGGTGTGGGCTCACTTGGGTTTTAGTTTGGTTTAAGGAAAAAGGAAACTAGAATTTTTCCCCCTGCCAGTGGGGTGCTCACTTAAAATGTTTTTTGGAAAAAGGAAAGAGGAAACTAAAAATATTACCCTCCCCGTGGGGTAGCTACTTAGTGAAATTTTGGGTTTTAAAGGGAAAGAAAAACTGGGAATATTACCCTGCCAGGGGTGGGGTTTTTTGTACCCTCACTTAGTGTATTTTTGGTTTTAAGGGAAGAAGGAACTGGAAAAAATTAAACCCCTCCCAAGTGGGTGTAGCCCCACTTAGTGTATTTTTTGGGTTTAAGGAAAAGGGAATTTTTAGAATATTCCCCCTGCCATTGGGTTTAGCTCACTTAATGTAGTTTGGTTTAAAAAGAGGAAATAGAATATTCCCCCGGGCCAGTGGGTGTGGGCCACTTATTTGTATTTTTGGTTTTTAAGAAAAAGGGAAAACTAGAAAAATTCCCCCTTCCTTTGGGTTTGGGGTGTGTGTAGCCATTAGTGTATTTTTGGTTTTAAAGGAAGAGAGAACTAGAAAAAATTTCCCCCGGGCCAGTGGGTGAAAGCTCACTTAGTGAAATTTTGGTTTTTAAAGGAAGAGGAAACTAAAATTCCCCCCTGCCGGGGGTGTAGCTCATTTAAAGGTTTTATTTTTTGGTTTTAAGGGGAAAAAGGGAAACTAGAATATTACCCCTGCCATGGGTGTACCCACTTAGTGTATTTTGGTTTTTGGGAAAGGAAACTAGAATATTACCCCTGCCAGTGGGGGGTAGCTCATTAGTGTATTTTGGGTTTTAAAGGGAAAGAGGAAACTAGAATATTACCCCTGCCAGGGGGTTAGCTCACTTAGTGTATTTTTTAAAGGGAAAAAAGGGGAATTTTAAAAATTATTCCCCCTGCCAGTGGGGGGTTGTGTAGCTCACTTAGTTTTATTTTGGGTTTAAAAGGAAAAAAGGAATTTAAAAATTTTCCCCTGCCATTGGGGGGGTGTGTTAGTCACTTAGTGTAGTTTGGTTTAAGGAAAGAAAAAAAAAAAAAAAAAAAAAAAAAAAAAAAAAAAAAAAAAAAAAAAAAAAAAAAAAAAAAAAAAAAAAAAAAACTAGAATCCTCATCAGGGGGTTTTCCCCTCTTTCACGAAAAAATTTACAAATTTTTGTATTACCTTCTTTTTTACCCTTAAAGCACTGGTCTTACAGTTTTTACTTCCCTTTGTCGGGACAGAAAAATTAAAATTTAAAAATTTTGATTGGATTTTGGGGCCCCCCAAAACTCCAATGATTTGTTTTTGTTTTGAAAAAAATTTTGGACTTGAAAGGTGAAATTTAAAAATTTCCAAAAGGGATGATTTTTAAAATTAAACCCAAATTATAAATATTAAATTTCCCACCCGGGCATTGGTTTTTTTAATGGGGGGAAAAAACGGGTTTTGAAATATTTTGGATCCCAAGTTAAAAAGCACCCCCACCACCAAAAAACCTCTTGGAGCCGAAAGGGGTTCTCGTAAAAAAGGCCGGGAAGGGCTTCCCCGTTCGCCGTGCCCCAGGTTTTCCCGGGGGTGTTTGGGTTTCTGTATTTTTCTGAAACAACATTTTTTTAAACTAAACAAAAACAATTTGAAATTTTATTTCAAAAATTTTTTGAACATTTAAAATTATTTTCCCAAACTCTTGTTTTGATTATTGTTGGTCTGAGATTGTGAGTGGGGGAACTGGTTGTTTTTGGGTTTTTAAAATTAGAATTCTATAAAAAAAGCAAAAGGGTTTAGCAAAAATTGGTGGGTTCAGCAGATTTAATAATAGGTTTTTGCTAAACTGTATTTATTTTTTACTTAAGTTTTTTTGATCATTTTTTTTTCAATATGTTAAAAATGTTTTTTTAAAATCCAAAGGGGTTTTGGGAATTTAAATTTAGCAAAATTTAAACCCTTGAGTTTTTAAAAAATTTTTATGCTTTTTTGACAAAAGAAAAACAAAACATTAAAGTAATTTAAAATTCAACCCCATTTTTAAATAAAATGTGGGGGATCTCTTTGATGAGTAATGAATAATTATTTCTTTTATTTTAAAATTCACAAAAATTTAAATTTTTGTTTTTGACAAAAACCCCAAATAAAACCAACCCTTTTGCAATTTTTATCAGTTGATTTAAAGCTTGTTGGTTGTTTTTTTTTAAAATAAAAGATTTATCCCTTTTAGATCTGCATAAAAATTCAAAAACCCAAATTTAAACAAAGGTTTGGGCATTCTGGGTTTAAAATTTTGTCAAATTTTCCTTTATGGGTATAAAAATTTAAAAATTTAAATGGGAAGGGTTAAAAACACCACAAAAAAATTTTAAAAATTTAAATTTACGATCCAGTTTAAAATTATTTTTTTTTTAAAATTTAAAAAGGGAAAACAAAAAAAAATTTTTTATAACATAGGGCCCATTTGAAAAAATTTAAACAAAGGGGGTAAGCCCATTTTGGGGGCTGCTTTGAAAAAAAGGTGTTTTTCCCTCTCACAATACACTAGCCTACTAAAAGAAAAGTGGGGAGTTTCAGGGTTTAAAACCCGGGGGTTTGTCTGGGGGCGGGTTTATTCATAAATTTTCTGACTCTTTCCCAGCAAATGCGGGTACATTTCCCTCAAAATTTAAAAACATTCCTAACCCTTTAACCCATTAACATGATTGGGAAAAGAAACAAAAAACCTTAAAAACCCCCAAATGGGTAATAAAACAATGAAATTTATATTTTAATCGAGTAAATGTGATAAACTGATACGAGACTTTTTTTAAATTTAATTTTTTAAAAACCCACTTTCTAATTGGTTTGGGGGACTATTTTACCATAGTTTTTGTGATCAACCCCAAAAATCCAAAAAAAAATTAAAAAAATTTGGTAAATTGTTATTTTTTAAGATTTAAATTTGGCCCAAAAACCCTTTATTTTTTCTTTATTCAAAAAACGCCCCTCCCTGATTTTTTTTTATAAGGGGCAGTAGGGGGGAAAAATCAAACGATAGAAAAAATGGCGAAGGGATTTTGGTTAAACAGAAAGAATTGTTTTTTGGATTTAAAATTTAATTTTTAATTTTTGTTATGGGGTTTTAATTTAAAGTGAAAATTTGGATTTTTAAAAGTTGAAAAAATAAGTGTTTTGGGAATGACTTTTAAAATTAAGATCAAAAAAGCAAATTTTTATTTACTCAAACAAAATGTCATTTTTAGAAAAACTTGTCGTTTCAGTGTTTGACGAGGATGGCATCACAGAGAAAATTGGTGAAATCTAAGCTCGGGGGATGGGGAGGTTCCAGTGTTACATGTTCCCCAACCTCTTTTTTTGTCAAGAAAATTTTAAAACCCTTTTATTCCTCGTTGACTTTTTCGGGGGATGATGGTCTTGAGTTAAATGTCCCCATTATCAAGAAGTCGCGTCATAGTTTGGGTCATTCATGTAAACCATAAAACTTTTTGCAAATCAAAAGGCCCGGGCCCTTTCCCCCCCCCCCCTTTCCCCCGCGCCCCCCGGGAACATAGACATCAGCTTTTTTTACACTCAATAGCAACAATATTGTTCACATTTTTTACTTTAAAAGATGGTGGGGAGCCCTTTGACCCTATTTAAGATGAGGTTTTTAAAATCACCTACATTTTTTACCTAGGAGCCCATGTTTTATATTACCCATTTTTTTAAATTTAATTTTAAATTCGTAATTTTTTTTTAAATTTGGGCCCTATGTTAATGCTAGAGAAAGGGGCCAGCGGGCTTTTAAAATTTAGTTTTCAAAATGTTGAATTTTAAATGGCCCTAAATAGTAGGGTGTAATTGGGGTGGACGGATGGAACTACTCAAGCTAGGGAAAAGGGAAATCATTTTGTAAAGGCGGAAAAAAGGGTTTTGTAGAATTTTGGTGTGGGGCTAAAAAATTTTTTTTCCCAGTTAAAGGGTTTTAAATTTAACAAAATTATTTTAGGGAAAGGATTGCCTGGGGAAAACGTGAACATTCGTTGGGGTCAACATTTTCCTTTTTTCCAAAAACCCTCGGAGTTGGGTCATTGAGATGACCCAACCAAAGGGGGGTTTTTTTAAACCATCGTGACCCAGCTACTCATCGGAGAAACCCAAAACCCTGGGAGGTTTTTTCCCGCGTGACCCAGCTACTATTCGGGTCGAGAGAAAAACCAAAAATGGGGGGTTTGTTCCCAAAATCTTGGGGCCCAAGTACAAATTCAGTCGAGAAAAACCAAAAACTGGGAGGTTTTTTAAACCATCATGACCCGGGCTATATTCGTCGAGAGAAACCCAAAAGGGGAGGTTTTTTTCCATGGGGGCCCCAGTTTACAAACCCAGCCCCGAGAGTAAACCAAATGGAGGTTTTTTTACCATAAAGGGCCACTATATTCAGTCGAGAGAAAAACCAAAAACTGGGGGTTTGTTACCATCATGAGCCAGCTACTTTTTCATCGAGAGAAACCAAACGGGGAGGTTTGTTTCCCATCTGAGCCGTACTTTTCAGTTCGAGAGAAACCAAATGGGGGTTTTTTTTTACCATCATGGGCCAGCTACTATTCATTTTCGGGGAGAAACCCAAAAACGGGGAAAGATTTTTTTCCCCATCATGAGCCAGCTACTTTTAAATCGAGAGAAACCCCAAACTGGGAGGTTTGTTTACCATCATGACCCAGCTACTATTCAGCCAGAGAATTTTCCCAAAGGGCATTTGGACAAATCTTTTTAAGTGACTTTTTTGGGGAAAGGAAGTTTAGAAATTTAAATAAAGATACTGTTTTTTAAATTGTTTTTGCTTTACATAGAATATTTTTTATTTATATTAAAAAATGATAATGGGCTTTTGAATTTTGTAAAATTGACAAAACATCAGAGATTTTATTTTGTAATTTTTTATTTAAAAAATGAATATGAGGCAAAAAAATCAAAAATATTGTTTAATTTATTGGGAAAAGTTTTTGGATACTTTCCAAAAAAAAAAATCAATGGATTATTTCAATGACAAATTCTCCCCATGCTTTCTTTTTTTTTTCCTTGGGAAAATTCTAAAATTTTTTGTCAACTCAAAAATTTTTATCCCCCAAAATTTCCCCAAAAAAAATTTTTTGTATTTACTCAAAAAGTAGAATAGACTTAAAAATTTTTGTGTGTGTGTGTATATAAATTTATTCTACCCATACCCCATTTTCGGGGTATATTTTTTTGGTTTTTTAAGCTGGGTTTTTCCTGGCCCGAGGGGGTATTTATGGGGCTGTTATTAAAAAATAAAATAATGATTGGGCTATTTTTTTTTTTTTAAAATTAAATGTTTTTTTTTTGGGGGTTTTTAAAGCACGGGTGTGATAAAAAATTTTGGTTTAAATTTTTCAACAACAAAAAGTCAGCAAAGAATTAGCTTTAAATTCCCTAAAAAAAAATTTAAAAAAAAAATTTGATAAAAAAATTTTTTTTAAAAAATAAAAAATTTCCCTTAGTTTTTTCAACAAAAAAGGGTTTCCACTTTTTTAAGCACTTGTGTTTCATTTCCACACACCCTGTCAGTTTTGGTTTTTTGGGTTTCTTTGAACAGACTTTCGATGCTTCAGTAATTTTTGATGTCCAAAAAACAGTTGGGTTTTTTTGGGGCCTTTCAATGTAATTTTTTCATCAAAATTTCTTTTTAAAAATTTATTCAGAAGTTTTAAGTTTGTTCTAAATTTAAAGCCCATCTTGATACAGAAAACCCCCTTTCACTGTCTACATTCTCTATGATAGAGGACATACGGGCTTTATAAAGTTTTGCCAATTTTTGTTTTGTTTTCTATTTCCCTTCTACATATTTTAATTTTTAAAAATTTTTTCACAATAATTTTTTTAATTCTTCCTTCAAAAAATTTCTTGTTACATCGGGAAATCTTTCATTTCAGTGAGCACATTTTATTATTAAAAGGTGGATTTAAAAATTTCATTTCAACAGCTTTTTGGGTTTTCCTAAAGAAGGGTTAAAAAACCCCCAAAAACCTTAATCAAACCCCTTTTTAAATTTCCTTTTCAATAAAAAAGGGTTTTTTTTTGGGGGGAAAAAACAAGCAACAACTGCTGTTTTTGCAATTTTAAATTTAGGAAAAAAAAAAATGTTTTAAAAGGGTAACATGTTTTTCAGATAAAAAAACTCATTTACATCATAGTTACCCTTAAAATAGACTTAGAAAAAGGCAGACCTTTTTTTACAACAGTTTTGTAGCTAAGGGGATGAAATAATTTTTAAATTTGGAAAACTTTTGGGGAAAAATTGTAAAAAAATTCTGCAGAAAATAAAAAGTTTTTGAAGTAAAATTTTGCTTTGAAATGTTTAAAAACATAAAACGTTTGGGGAATTTTTTTTCCCTTGTGTCCTACCGATTTTCTCCCTTTTCGTCAGACAAACGGTGGTGGGAAAAAATGGGGGGAAAATTTCAGTAAGTAATTTGTAGAGGGGGAAATTTCAGCAAAATAAATGGTATCAACAGTGAATTTAAATTTATTGATTAAGAAACCCTTGCAACAGTTTTTTTTAAAAACAATGTAGTACATTAATTAGTTCTCTTTTAAAATGGGTGTGATAGAAAAAGGGAAATTTTTAAAAATGGGAGTGATCAACAGAATTTAAACATGGGGGAGTGATCAGACAGAATTTAAAAATGGGGAATGTTTAACAGAATTTAAACAGGGGTAGTGACAGCATAAAAATTTTTCATGGGGGGGGTGATCAGACAGAATTTAAAAAAATGGGGGGGGATCAACAGAAAATTTTAAAATGGAGTGTGACAGACTTTTTTAAAAATGGGGGAAATGATCAACAAAAATTTAAACAATTTGGGGTAGTGATCAGACAGAAAATTTTAAAAAGGGGGTGTGATTTAACAAAAATTTAAAAATGGGGTGTGATCAGACAGAATTTAACTTGGGGGAAATGTCAAAAGAATTTAAAAATTTGGGGGGTGATCAACAGAATTTAAACCCGGGGAATGATCAGGGCAGGGAATTTTAAAAATGGGGGATTTGGGCAGACAGAAAATTTTAAAAAACGGGGGGGGAAACAACAGAATTTAAACAAGGGGGGAAGGGGATTTGGGGAGAATTTAAACATGGGGGAGGGGGTCAGACAGAATTTAAACATGGGGATGAAACCAAAAACGAATTTTAAAAAATGGGGAAAAGGGTAACAGAATTAAACATGGGAAAAGGTCAAAAAAATTTAAACAGGGGGGTGATTTAGACAGGGAAATTTTAAACCCTGGGGGAAAAATTGGGTTAAAAGAGAATTTAAAATGGGGGGGGGTGGTTTAGACAGAATTTAAAAATGGGGGGTGATCAGAAAAGAATTTTAAACCCTGGAGTAGGATCAGACAAAATTTAAACTGGGGGGATGATCAGACAAATTTTAAAAATGGGGAGTGATCAGACAGAATTTAAACAGGAGTAGTGTTAGAAAATAATTTAAACATGGGGAAATTTAAACAGGACAGAAATTTTAAAAATGGAATAGGATCAGAAGAATTTAAAAAAATGGGTATGTTTAACAGAATTTAAACATGGAGTAAGGGGATCAACAGAATTTTTTAAAAAGGGGGTTTGGCAGAAAAAATTTAAAATGGGGGGTTGATCAGACAGAATTTAAAAATGGGGAGGATCAGACAGAATTTAAACATGGGGGAATGGTTTAGACAGAATTTAAAAAAGGGGAGTGATCGACAGAATTTAAAAATTTGGGGAAAATGATTAGAGAGAATTTAAACATGGGGGGGGGGGTCAGAAAAGGGAATTTTTTAAAAATGGGAGTGATCAGACAGAAATTTTAAAAATGGGGGAATGGGTCCCGGGCAGGGAAATTTTAAAAATGGGGGGAGGGGCAGAAGAATTTTAAAAAAGGGGGGTGGGTCGACAGAATTTTTTAAAAAGGGATTTGGGCAGACAAATTTTAAAAAAATGGGTGGTCAGACAGAAATTTTTCATGGGGGGGGTGATTTAGACAGAATTTAAAAAAATGGGGGTTATCAGACAAAATTTAAAAAATGGGGTAGTGATCAACAGAAATTTTTTCATGGGGGGTGGGTCAGACAGAAAATTTAAAAAATGGGGTTTACAGACCCGAAATTTTAAAAATGGGGGATGAAAAACAGGAATTTTTTTTAAATGGGGAGTGGGCAGACAGGGAAATTTTAAAAATGGGGGGTGGGAAAACAGAATTTAAAAATGGGGGAGTGTCAACCAAATTTAAACAGGGGGGTGGTCAACAGAATTTAAAACATGGTGTTTGTGAAAACAACATTTTAAATTTTAAACATTGGGGGTGATCAACGAATTTAAACATGGGGGCTGGAAAAAGACAGAATTTTTAAAAATGGAGTAGTGATCAGACAAAAAATTTAAAAATGGGGGGGTGATTAAAACAGAATTTAAAAAATGGGCGTGGATCAAACAAATTTTAAAAACATGGAAATAGTTTAAACAGACAGAATTTTTAAAAATGGGATGATCCCGACAGAATTTAAACATGGGGGAGTGATCAGACAGAATTTAAACACGGGGGGTGAAAATTTAAAAGAGCCAAAAGCTAGAAGTTTTGGCTCGACTTAAAATCCTCAAAAGGACTTTGGATTTGAAAAACCACTAAAGCAATTCAACGCAAAAAGGTTTATTTTTAAAAAAAAGTTTAAGTCAAGCCCACTTTAAATATCAGTTTCAAAAATAAACATTAGATAACTTCCCCCAAAAAACGGGGTAAAAAGTTTCAGCTATACCCTTTTATTCTGCTTAAACAAAACCCCCATTATAGTAAGCCTTTTTTTAAAAGTTTTGGGAGTTAGCCTCCCAAAATTACATTTTGGGCAGTTTTACAAAAAACATCCCCTTTTTACCAATTTCATAAAAATTGGGCCCCAACCCCCAAAGTATTTTAAATTTTAAATTTAAAACTTAGGGTCTTTTTTAGGAATATACATGAGGTTTAAAATAATTTAAACTTTTATTTTATATTATTTAAAATTTTTAAACCCAATTAAATTTTAAAACCCTTTGATGGTTTTAAAAAGTTTTTGAAAGGGTTTTTAAGACTTGAGATTGAATGTTTTAGGGCAACCAACGTTTTAAAATATGTACTATAAAGTTAAGTTAACATTTGAATTTAAAATCTGGTTTTTAATTTTTTTTTTATTTTTTATCTTTTAACTCTTTAAACTTTTGATTGAGATAAAAAATTGGGAAAAAATATCATTTTCCCCCCCATCAATAAGTACCTAATAAGGTCCCTTTAAGTAAAAAAACTTTTGTTTGTAAAATGAACCCTTAATCCCGAAAAAAAAAGTGCAGACTGTTAAAAAAATTTTTTTACCCCAACACTTGGGGAGTGTTTATTTGGGATAGACGTTTTTGGGGGGTTATGTTGTCTAATTAAGAAACAAAATTTGAAAAAACATACTAAAAAAAAAAATGTTAAAATTTTTTTGGGACAATTTAAAAAAAAAAGAGAAAAAAACAAATTTTTTGGCAAAATTTCTCATTAATTTTTAGCATACTTTAAAAAAAGGGGGGAAAAAACCCGTTTAAGCTATTTAAACTATTAATAACCCCTTTTTAAACGTATAAACCCCAACAGGTTAAAAACCAGGTAAATATTTTTTAAAAACCTTTTTTTAAAATCATTGTTTAGGGTCGGGTTTAAAAAAATGTTTTTTAAAAGGTTTTTTAAATTTAATTTTTTTTCTTTATAAAGCCCTTTTAAATTGCCATTTTTTTTAAAAAGAGGGACTGTTTTATATTTGAATTTAATTTTTTACCATTTTTTTTTTTTAGTGTAAATTTTCTTAAGTTAAAAATGGTTGATAAAAAAGGAAAAGATTAAAAAAATGTAGGAAAGAGAGAAAAAGGGTGCAAAAGGGAAAACAAACAAAAAAAAACAAATTTAAACAAATGGAAATTTAAAATTTTTTGGAGAAAGGAAATTTTAGCGAGTTAAAAAAGTGGTTTAAAAAAAAAAAGCCATTCACCATTATCTAAGGAAAACGGAAAAATTTACAAGAAAAACCAAACTTATTCTCCATGTGGCAGCAAAACAATTTTTTGAAAAAGGGCATTTTAAAAAAAGGGACAGAATCAGTTTTCCTAACTATCCCCGGGAAAGGAAAAACAGTGTCAAGTTTTTTGGCCAAAAATGGGTTTGGGCAAAATTTTAACTCCATAAACCCAAAAATTTAGAAGCACCCTTTAAAAGAATTAAATTTTAAAAAAAAAACAAGATAAAGAGCCCCAAAGATTATTTATTCCAAAATAGTTTAGTGGTGGGTTGTTAAATATGAAGAGGGGAAAATTTTTAAGTGGTGTGACTAAATTATGGATAACAAGACCTTGAAATAAAAAAGTCAGTGCCCCCTTGTCAAAAAAACGGGGGAAAATTACAAATAGCCAAAAGGAAAAAAAAATATTATATAAAAATTTAAAATGGATTTAAAAAAAAAAAACCATCTGTTGTTACAGGAAAACCCGAGAACAATTTTTATTTTTAGAAAAAAATTTAATTGGCATACCTAAAAGTTTAGTTGAACAAAAATCATATTGGCTACCCTACGATAAAAAAAAATAAAATTTTTGATTAAATCTTATAAAAGGGGTTGGTGTAATAAAAAGGGGTTGGTTTTATACTTTCAGACAAATTACGGCCCCAAAACTACCCCTTTTAAAAATTGACAAAGGGTTTTTATTTTAAGTGTAGATTTAATATTTTTGTATTTTTTTGTAATTTTAAGAAGTGGGTTTTTTTGTATTATGTTTGATATCTATTTAAAAAAAGTTTCTAAATTTTTCAAAAGTCACAAAAAAAGTTGCGGTTAAAATTGTAAATATATTTGTCACAAATGAGAAAATTTATACTTCCCCTTTTGGTGGGCCATAAAGCCATGAAAGTATTTTAACCTCCCTAAAACCCCCCTGCTTAAAAAGTTTTGGTAAAAAGAAAGGGATGGCCTCAAAATTTTGGGGAGTCTGATGCCCCCTCAAACACTAGTCAAAAAAGGCATATGATGGACAATTAAATTTTCAAAGAAAGATTAACCAAGTTTAAAATACTAATTCATACTATTGGTAGCAAAGGGGGGATCAATTTAGAGTTTGAAAAAATTTAAAATCATGATAATGACCCGCACAACAAATTTAAATAAATCTTTTTGAAAAACCGATCTTTTGAATAAAATCAGGTGGGTGACGTAGTGGTTTTGTTTATGATTTTCGGGGCGAATACAAAACACAATTTGGGGGCTGGGCCGACAGGCATGGAGTGGAAGGAAATGGGCCGGGGTTTAGAGCGTCCGTTTTATAGTTGGGCATGTTGGGGAGTGGGGTGATGGCCCCCCCGACGCCCCTCACCACGTGACATGGTTTTTAGTAAAAAATGTAAAATTTAATTTTTCTAAATAGGCTTGGGAAAATTTGTAAGAGGCTAGAACTTTTAAATCTTTACAATGTATTTTAAAAGGGATGGATTTAAGACAGTAAAGATTTACTCCTCCCCCCGTTTTAAACAGTCTCCCCGTAAAAAGGAAAAAAATGGGAAAAACACCTAGATTTAAGAATGTTTTTAAGAAAATTTCTGTAGAATATCTTGATATCTTCTTGAATTTCCTTCATATTCCTCATCCTGGCGGGGCCCAACCCCAAGAGAGGGAAAGCGCCTTAAAAGATAATCCAAATTATCTTCACCAAAAAGGGCTGCAAGGGCTTTTAGTTTTGTGTTTTGAATTAAAATGAAAGGGGGGCGGGGGCTTGAGTTCAAACTAATGGGGGGAAAATTTTATTTCTATTTTGGGGCCATCTGAGTTATTTTTATGAAGAGTTTTTTTTGCAAACCCGTTCCCGAAAGGGAAAATTTTTCTACAAAAAGGGCTTGAAACTACTTCACCTCAGAAACCCATATCACAAGGAAAATTAGAGCGTTTTTCGTCTTCAAAAATTGGGTTTTTTCTTTTAAACAAAATTTTAAATAAAAAAGTTCCCCAAAACAACTGTTGAAAATTGTTTTCCCGGCATCAGTTATTAGATATTGATATTTTTGGACTTAAAACAGAAACCCCCCGGAAATTTGCCCCCAAATGAAATTTTGATTTCTGTTGCCACCTTTTTTAGAAAATATTGAATTTTAAAAGGAAAGGCCCATGAAGGGAATACAGCTTTACCCCCGGGTCTTCACTTTGGATCGTCTCTTTAAGAAAATTTCCCGGATTTGCTGTTACTAAAACCAGTTTTTTTAGGAAACCCAGGGGGGGGGGGGGGGGGGGGGGGGGGGGGGGGGGGGGGGGGGGGGGGAAAATAAGGAAAAATTTTTTTTTTTTGTTTTACATGTCCCAGTGTTAAGAAGACCTTAAAAAAATCTTGTTTGAAAACTCCAGTTTTTTCTGGTTGATACCCATGCTGGACCCCCACTGCGGGTTTGGGTTTCCCTTTGGTTCTTCAAAAAAGATTTTATAAATGGTGTAAATATTTCAAATTTGGGGGTTTAACGTTTGGGCTCATTAAATTTCCCGCAAAACCCCCAAACCCAATGAAAAAACAAAAAGCAAAGACGGTTTTTTGTTTTCCATATAAATTTAATTTTTTTTAAACCCGCCTTTTTTTAAAATTTTTAAAAAGGACGGATTCGATTTCAATGCAACAACGGTGTGTTAAATTGGAAACCCAAAAACCCCCACCAACATAAATGAAAGGTTTGGGAAACGTTAGTCTATTTCTTTATATTATTATTATTTTTTATTATTTTTAGCACCACGTCCCCTTTCTATCCTTTTTGGGTTGTGGCACTTATTTTAAATTTTTAATGATGGAAAAGGGGAAAATTTTGAATGAAAAAGGGGGACCCAAAAGTTTAATATGGAATCCGAAAAACGGTGGGGGGACCGGAGTTTTCCACACACTCACAAGTTTGGGCAGGGTGAAAGGGAAAAATTTGGCAAAACAGATAAAAACTGCCCAGGAAGGGGGAATTTAACCCAGACCCCCAAACACAGAAGGGCCCGACACCTTTTCCCCTAAAAACCGCCAGTCAACCCCTTTCTTTTTTTACCCATTCAAAATCAAAAGAAATAAAGTTTTTAAAAAAAAAAACTTTTTTTTTTTTTAAAATTTTTTTTTTAAAATAAACCATTTCAAAAACTTTGTAGGACGTTATGACTAAAAATTTTTAACCCCATTTCTAAAAAATTACTTTTCCCGCCCCAAATTTTGAAAAAGAAACCCATCGTTTAAAATATTTGGAAAACATATGAAACGACCAAAAAATTAATTTTTAAAATTTTTTTAACAAATACAAAAAGGATTTTAAAAAAATTTTTTTTTGTTTATAAATTTCTTTTAAAAAGATGTTCAGTGAATGTTATATTAAAAAAACAAAAGGTTTTTTTGGGGTGATTGACAGTTCACAAAAAATAAAATTCTGACGGTCAACATTTAAAGGTAAACCCAAAAAAATTGACCGTCCCGAAGTGAAAACCCGCTAAAAAAAATATTTGGGAGATCATTGGTTTGGCGGGAGGGATCAAAATTTGGGTTTTTTTGGAAACTTTTTTAAAAGCTTTTTTTTTTTGGGGACGTTAGTCAGGCCCAAAGAAGCCATGGGGGTTTTTTCAAGTTTTATATCAATTTGAAAAGACATTTTTCAATTTTTAAAAAAAACAAAGAAAAAAAAACACAAACCCCCTTATGGGGGGGACCCCAAGGGTTTTTAAAAAAAAAGGAAAGGGAAGGTCCATAAATAAAAAAGTCTGTGCTGCAGGTTTTAAAAGTGAGCGACCTTTTATTAATTTTTTAGCCCGCTTTACTAACCGTTTGGGGTTAAAAACGCTTTAAGTATAAAACGTAAGAATTTTAATAGGGAAGGTTTTTAAAATTTTTAGGAAGTAAACCCACATTTTTCGGGAGGAAAGGGAAAACCATTTAAAAAAAACCATCCCCTGTTTACCCCACGAAAATTCGAACCTGGGTCTTCCCCCTCCTCGGCAACGAATCCCAAAACACAACCTTTAAAACCCAAATTTCCCCCCGAGACGGGTTAAACGACCTATAGAACGCTTTGAACAAGAACATACAAAGTTTTATAAAAGGGCCTTCATGCAAAGTTTCCAAAAATACGGTAAAAAAAAAGTTCAATTTTTTAGGGCTTGTTTATTCCACATGGAAAAGGCCTTGTTTACTAAATATTTTTAAATAACAAGGCCTTGAAAAAATAGAAAAACCCAAAGGAAAAATCCAATGTTTCAATTGTTATTATTTAAAAAAAAGGGGTGGAGTGTGACCACTACCCGAACACGTGCGTCACAAGGGAAGGATGTCAAGGGTTGAGATAGAGAGAATAAAAAGAAAAGAGGGGCCGGGGGGTGCCCACGTGCCAACTACTGATTTTAACAAAAGGGGGTTCACAAAAACAACCGCAGGTTTTAGCTGAAATATCTGGTCATCCAGAGACAAATCCAAAAATTTCTATAATTTAATTATCTAGAAATTTAAATGTGCAAATAACAGGGCTATACACATTCATTCATGGGAATTAATAATTATGTGAATTAAAAATCTGCCGAGGGAAAAAATAGAGAGGTTTAACCCCCAGAGGGGCATGAATCCCATGGGGCCTTTCCCAAAGTTTGTATTTAGTGGTCAAACAAACCAAACATATCACATCGTATCGGGTAGGAGTGAAACCAAGGTTATAACAAAAGAGTGATTCCCCGGTCATTAAAAGCAGATAAAAGAGTAACCCAGGTCATAACAGCCCGCTAAAAGAAATGACCCAAAGGGCATAACAGCAGCTAGGAAAAAGGGTCCCGTCATAACAAACGATAAAAGATATCCCAGGTATAACAGCGGCCCAAGAAAGATCCCGGTTTATAACAGCACTAGGAAAAGGGGATCCCCGGGCAAAACAGCAGATAAAAAAGTGAACCCAGTTTATAACAGCAGCTAAAGAAGTGGGTCCAGGTTTATTTAAAAGCAGATAGAGAGTGAACCCCCGGGGCCTTTAAAAGGCCCAAAAGAGTGATCCCAGGGCATAACAGCCCGCCAAAAGTGACCCCGGTTCATAACCAGATAAGGGGAGTGAACCCGGGGCCCTAACAGATAGGAGAGTGATCCCAGGGCATAACAGCAGATAAGAGAGTGATCCCCCCGGGCATAACACAGTAAAAGGTGATCCCAGGTCCCCTAACAGCAGTAAGAATGGGAAAAAGGGATAAAGCGGGGTAAAAAAGTTATCCAAGGGCCCTAACAGCAGATAAAAGAGTGAACCCCTCATACGCCCGCTAAAGATGATCCCCGGTCCCTTTAAAAGCGCTAGAAGGTTTATCCCCGGCCCTAACAGCAGAAAAAGAGATGAACCCAAGTCATAAACGGGTTGGAAGTGATCCCAGGTTTAACAGAAAATAAAAAGAGTATCCATATAACACAATTTAGAGAGTAACCCGGCCATAACAGCAGCTAGGAGAAATGATTCCCCGGTTTTATAACAGCAGATAAGAGAGTGAACCCCGGTTTTTAAAGCAGTAAAGAGTGATCCCAGGTCAAACAGCAGGGGGGGGTAGGGGAGTTTTTTTAAAAACCCAGGGGCATAACAGCATCTAAAAAGAGTGATCAAAAAGGGAAAAACCCTCAGCTAAGAGAGATCCCCGGTTTATAACAGCAACAAGAGGGTGAAACCCAGGTTTATAACAGAGCTAAGAGAGTGATCCCAATTTATAACAGCAAAACTAGGAGATGATCAAAAGGGCATAAAGCAGCTAAGAAGAGATCCCAGGTCAAAAACATCAGCTAAGAGAGTGATCCCAGTTTATAACACAGCCCAAAAGGGGTGAACCCAATTCATAACAGCAGCTAGGAGAGTGATCCCCGTCCCTAACCCGCAAAATAAAGTGATTCCCGGGCATAAAAAGAAATAAGGGGGGTGATCCCAGGTCATAAAGCATAAGAGGATCCCAGGGCCCAACCCCCAGCTAAAGAGTGATCCCCCGGGCATTAAAGCAGATAAAAGGGGTGAACCCCGGCATAAACAAACATTTAAGAGAGAGGGTCCCCCGGGCATAAAACAGGTAAGATGAACCCCGGGCATTTAAAAGCAAAAAGAGATTTATCCCAAAGGGCAAAAAAGCAGATTAAGAAAAATGATCCAGGTTTATAACACAGCTAAGAGAGGGATCCCAGGTATAAAAAAGCACTAAGAGGTGATCCAGGTCATAACCAAACACTAAAAGAGAGTGATCCCAGGGCATAACCCGCAGCAAGAGAGAGTGATCCCCGGTCCAAAAAAAGCAATAAGAGAGAGATTTCCCCGTCATAACAACATAAGAAAAGTGTCCCCTCATAAAAAAACCTAAGAGAGAATTCCCGGTCATTAAAAGCCCCTAAAAAAAAGGGGATCCAGGTTTATAACCAGGGTAAAAAGAAAGGAAACCCCGGTAAAAAAAGCAGATAAGAGAGTAACCCAGGGCATAAGACAGTTAAAAAGTGATCCCGGTCATTTTTAGCAGTAAAAGGGTGTCCCAGGGAATAACAGCACTAAAAGAGTGTTCCCGGGCATAACGCAGCTAAAGGGGGGGGGGGATCCCAGGGCCATAACAGCAGCTAAGAGAGTGGGTCCCAGGGCCCTAAAAGCAGCTAAGGGGAAGATCCCAGGTCCATCACAGGTTTAAAAGTGAACCCCGGTTTATAACAGCAGCTAGGGGAGTGATCCCCGGTCATAACAGCAGGGTTAAAAGGGGTGGGTCCCAGGTCATTAAAAGCAGTAAGAGAGTGATCCCGGGCATAACAGCAATAAGAAGGGGTGAACCCAGGTCATAACAGCAGCTAGAGGGGTTTATCCCCGGTCAAAAAACAGCAGCTGAAGATGATCCCAAAGGGCATAAAAAGCAGATAAAAAAGAGTGAACCCAGGCCTAACAGCAGCTAAAAGGGGGTTTATCCCGGTCTAACAGAAGTAAAAGTGATTTCCCCCGGGCATAACAAAGCTAAGGAGTGTCCCCGGTCATAAACAGCAGTAAGAGGGGTGATCCCAAAAGGGCAAAAACACATAAAGGGAGGGTCAAAGGTCATAAAAAGCAAATAAGATAAGATCCCCTCTAACACACTAAGAATTTATCCAAGGTCATAAAAGCAGCTTGGGGGAGAGGAACCCCGGTCATAACAGTAACTTGGAGAGAGTGATCCAAAGGTTTATTTTTCAAAGCCCCAGAGGAGTGAACCCCGGGCATAACAGAAGTAGAGAGAGTGAACCCAGGTTTATAACAAAAAAAACTAAAAGAGATGGAACCCCGGTCCTAACAGCCCTGGAGATGATCCCGGTCATAACAGCAATAAGAGTATCCCGGTCATAACAGAAATAAAGGGTGATCCCCCGGTCATAACACGCTAATAAGTGATCCAGGCATAAAAACAGGGTAAGAAGTAATCCAGTCTACCAGCAATTTAAAAAAATGAACCAGGTCTTTAAAAGCACTAAGGAGAGATCCAGGTCATAACACAGGTAAAAGTGAACCCCGTCATAACACAGGGTAAAAAGATTTATTCCCAGGTCATAACTGCAGCAAGAGGTGAAACCCAGGTCATAACAGCAGCTAAGAGTAGTGATCCCAGGTCATAACAGCAGTAAAAAGGTATCCCGGGCCTAAACAGCAGCTAAGAAGGGGTGATCCCCGGTCATAACAGCAATAAGAAGAGATCCCAAAAAAAATAACAGCGCTAAAGAGTGATCCCCGGTCATAACAGCAGCTAAGAGAGAATTCCCCGGGCATAACAGAGCTAAGAAGTGATCCCGGTCATAAAAGCAGGGTAAAGAGTGAAACCCAAAGGGCATAACAGCAGTTTTAAAAGGTTTATCAGTTCAAACAGCCCGATAAGGAAAGTGTTCCCCGGTCATAACCGCGCTAAGAGAGGATCAAAAGGGCCAAAAACAGCAGCTAGGAGAAAATGATCAAAGGGCATAACAGCGCTAAAAGAGAGATCCCCGGTCCCTAACAGCAGTAAGAGGGGTGATCCCAGGTCATAAAAAGCAGCTAAAGAGTGAACCCCCTTCATAACAGCAGCTAGGAGAGGGTTCCCAAAAGTCATAACAAACAGCTAAGAGAGTGATTTTCCCGGTCATAACAGCAGCCCAAGATAGTTTAACCCCGGGCAAACACAAATAAAGTGATCCAGGTCATAACGAGCTAGGGGGTGACAAAGGTCATAACAGCAGCTAAGAAGATCCCATTTATAACAGCAGCTAAGAGAGTTTATCCCAGGTTATAAACAGCAGCTAAGAGAGTATCCCAATTTATAACAGCAGTAGGGGAGTGAAACCAAATGCATAACAGCCGCTAAAAAGGGGTGATTCCGGGAAAAACAGCAGGGTAAAAAAGTGAACCCCGGTCCAAAATTTTTCAATAAAATTTATTTCCCCGGTCATAAAAGCAGCTAGAGGTGATCAAAGGGCCCCTAACAGGGAGCTAGGAGAGGGATCAAAGGGCATAACAGCAGGGTAAGAGAAAGATCCCCGGTCATAACAGCAGCTAAGAGAGATTCCCCGGGCCCCAAACGAGGTAAGAAATGGAAAACCCCGGGCATAACAGCAGATAAAAGGAAATGATCACCGGTCATAACAGCAGATAAAAGAAATATCCCCGGTATAAACAGCAGCTAAAAGAGTGATCCCAGGTTTATAACAGCAGCTAAGAGTGATCCCCGGTCATAAAAGCAGATAAGGGATGATCCAGGTATAACAGAACTAAGAGGGGTTTAACTCAGGGCCCTAACACACTTTTAGGGGTTAACCCAGGGCTTAAAAAGCAGCTGAGAGTGATTTCCCGGTCATAACAAACAGCTAAGAGAGTGAACCAAGGGCATAAAAAACTATAAGAGAATTTAATCCCGGGCATAAAAAGGGAGGAGAATGATCAAAAGGAATAACAGCATAAGAGAGTAACCCCGGCCCTAACAGCAGCTTAGAGAGTGAACCCAGGTATTAACCCCAAACTAAGAGAGTGAACCCAGGTCATAACAGCAGCTTAGAGGGGTGAAACAGGTATTAAAAAGCAGTAAGAAGTGATCCAAGGGCCCTAACAAAGCTAAAGAGAGGATCCCCTTAAAAACAGCTAAAAAGAGTATCCTAGGGCATAACACATTAAAAGTGTGATCCAAGATCATTTAAAGCAGCTAAAAGAGTGATCCAAGGTTTATAAACCCCTCCCGGGAGAGAGTTTAACCCGGTTTAAAAAGTTAAACTTGGGGAGAGGATCCCAAGGTTTATAACAAAGCAAGGAGAGTGAACCCAGGTTTTAAAAACAGAACTAAGGGGAAAAGTGAACCCCCGGTTTATAACAGAAGCAAAAGGGGGGGAGTGAACCAAGGGCATAAAAACAGCTAGGAAAGTGAAACCCCGGTCATATCAGCACTAAGAGGGGGAAATGAATCCAGGCCATAAAAGCAGCTAAGAGAGAGTGTCCCAAGGGCATAATTTGCAGCTAAAAGAAAAGATCCAAAGTCATAAACAGCAGCAAGAAGGTTCCAAGTTTAAAAAAAGCAGCTAGGAAGAGATCCCCGGTCATAAAGCAGCTTTAAAAGAGTGAACCCCCCGGTCTAAAGCACTATGAGTGAGGAACCCAGGTTTAAGAAACAGCGGGAAGAGTGAACCCAGGTCATAACAGAACTAAGAGAGAGTGAACCCAGGGCCCTAACAGCAGCAGGGGGAGAGTGATTCCCCGGGCAAACAGCATAGAAGAGATGATCCCCGGGCATAACGCAGCTAAAAAAAAGTGATCCAAGGTCATAACAACACTAAGAGAAAATGATCCCAGGGCATTTAAAAGCAGCTAAAAGAGTGATCCCAGGTCTAACACAGCTAAGAGGAGTATCCCAGGGCCCCTAACACACTAAGAGATGAACCCCGGTCATAAAGAGCAGCTAGAGTTGGGGTGGGAAACCCCGGCATAACAGCAGGGTATGAGTGAAGGGTCCCAGTTCCTAATGGGGTATGGATGGGAAAAGAAAATAATCAAAAACAAATGAGGAATGCAAACTATGGTAAACCCCTAAAATAAAAAATTTTAAATTCCCGTTTGTGAGTTTGCCTGATATACAGTGTCTTTTCGTGCCAAACCCAAGGTTTTATTTCTGATTGGGGTCACTGAACCCTTTGGACAGGAGCCGCCAAAAACGCCAAAAAATCCCCGTTTAAAAAAGGGGGGGGGAAACAAAAATCTCACAAAAAATAGTCAAACATCGCGTGGAAAGATTTACTTTATTTAACCTTAAATATTATTTTTCATAAAAAAATCCAAATAATCAAATTTGCTACAAATAAAAAAAAAAAATAAATTTTAATTAACCATAGGAATTTTATTTTTTGC